>CM034315.1:50861862-51085788 GCA_019925795.1 Dendrobium chrysotoxum
GGAGAAGAAAATATCGAAAAATATATGGAAAAAAAATCTAGAAAAATATGATAGAAGAAAATTTAGAAGATGTAAACAACACCTAGACATGGAAGTAGTCTACATGGTGAGACACATCAACGTTGATGATGCAGCTTACACGACGAGGGTGAAGATGATGATGACCGCTGACAACTGCCGCCTAGACAAGTATATCGGCGCCACCATGAAGCTGGGTCCACCACTGGCGGAGGTGGTCATTCCCAAGGAGAAGATGAAGTTGAGGAGGTAGAAGGGAATCTCCCTGATGCTGAAAACATTACACTCGCTGATAACGACGACAGATGAGACGACAAATGAGAGCCAAAGACAGAGAAATCTCTCAGTTGAATGAAATGATGACAGAGATGATGACTCAAATGACAATGATGATGCAGATGATGCAAAGAAATGTTGCAGTTAGCTCTATGCCCAATCCTCCCCCTGATCCTTCAAACTTCCATGTGCTGCAAGTATCAGGAGTACGTAGAGCTCCTGAAGGTGGCAATGAAGTTAATAACATCACTCGCCAACCCACTCCGCAGAATATTGCAAGTATCTCCGAGCCTGTGACTGCTGCGCAGCTTGAAGGGATTATCACTGAGAAGATTAAGGCCATTATAGCTATTGATCAGGCAGAGAAATTGGTGGGTAAAGATTGCCCGTACCCGGCAGAGTATGATCAGGTGCCATACCCGAAGGGATATTCTGTGCCAAATTTAATACTTTTGATGGCAATAAAAATCTTAACAGACACACCTGGCGCAGTTCAAAGCCACCTGCATGAACACTGGAGGAAATGATGCTCTACTCTTCCGACAATTCATTAGCAGTTTGACGGCAGCTGCTTTCGAATGGTACGCTGAACTGCCAAACGACTCTATAAAGATATTTGCGGAGTTAGAAAATATGTTTGTGAAGAGGTTCGCTAGTGCGACCGAGAAAATAACGATCGCTGACCTTGCTCTGAATAAGAGAAAGAAGGAAGAGTTTAGTGATCAAATACATCACTCGCTGGCGCAATCTATGCATGAAATGTGAGCAGCAGCTCGAAGAAGAGCATGCCGTGCACAAGAAGGGTTGCATTTTATCATCAATGTTTCCCATTAAATACGTTATCCTGATAAATTTGTTTGAATGATCATTCTTGGAATATTCAAAATTTTGATTCTAAATGGTCATTTTGGAAAAATTCAAAATTTTGAATCTGTGTCGATTTGACTGCTTCGATAGTACTGAGATGACTAGCCAAAGATGGAAAGAGAAACCAATCCCCAGTGGAGTCGCTAGAATCAAAATATGCCGTACATTTGTTAATGGGAAACATTGATGATAAAATGCAACCCTTGTGCACGGCATGCTCTCTTCTTCGAGCCTGCTCACATTTCATGCTTAGATTGCGCCAGCGAGTGATGTATTTGGTCACTGACTCTTCCTTCTTTCTCTTATTCAGAGCAAGGTCAGCGATCCTTATTTTCTCGGTCGCACTGGCGAACCTCTTCACAAACATATTTTCTAACTCCGCAAATGTCTTTACAGAGTCGTTTGGCAGTTCAGCGTACTATTCGAAAGCAGCTGCCGTCAAACTGCTAACAAATTGTCAGAAGAGTAGAGCATCATTTCCTCCAGTGTTCCTGCAGGTAGCTTTGAACTGCGCCAGGTGCTGTCTAGGATTTTTATTGCCATCAAAAGTATTAAACTTTGCACAGAATATCCCTTCGGGTATGGCACCTGATCATACTTTGCTGGGTACGGGCGACCTTTACCCACCAATTTCTCTGCCTGATCAATAGCTATAATAGCCTTAATCTTCTCAGTGATAATCCCTTCAAGCTGCGCAGCAGTCACAGGCTTGGAGGTACTTGCAATATTCTACGGAGTGGGTTGGCGAGTGATGTTATTAACTTCATTGCCACCTTCAGGAGCTCTACGTACTCCTGATACTTGCGGCGCTTGGAAGTTTGTAGGATCAGGGGGAGGATTGGTCATAGAGCCAACTACAATATTTCTTTGTCATCTGCATCATCATTGTCATTTGAGTCATCATCTCTGTCATCTTTTCATTCAACTGAGAGATTTCTCTGTCTTTGGCTCTCATTTGCCGTCTCATCTGTCGTCGCATATCAGCGAGTGTGATGTTTTCGGCATCAGGGAGATTCCCTTCTACCTCCTCAACTTCATCTTCTCCTTGGGAATGACCACCTCCGCCAGTGGTGGACCAAGCTTCATGGCGGCGCCGATATACTTGTCTAGGCGGCGGTTGCCAGCGGTCATCATCATCTTCACCTTCGTCGTAGTAAGCTGCATCATCAACATTGATGTGTCTCACCATGTAGACTACTTCCATGTCTAAGGTGTTGTTTACATCTTCTAAATTTTCTTCAGTATATTCTTCTAAATTTTCTTCTACCATATCTTCTTCTAGATTTTTTTCCATATATTTTTCGATATTTTCTTCTTCCATATCTTCTTCTCCTTCTTCTAGTACTCGGATCTCCGAGCGGCGGCGCCACTGGATCTCCGGTTCTTGGTTAGGCAGGAAGATCTCTTAAACCCGTGGGCTACGGTCGAAGTTAGATTCATTATTAGAAGGGGTCAGAGAACGACGGGATCCCCTGGAGGATTCTCCAAGGTGTCTACCGTCGGAAGGAGCATCATCATGGGTCTTCTTTTGGACCCATTTCTGATATTGTTTACTGGCGGGGGCGGATCTCCGGAAGCTGTGCCGGATGTCACGCCCGAATCAGTTCTTTTTCTTCTATCATCTTCTTCTCTGTGAGGCTTTGGCCTCCAAATTTTCTTTCCTTTCCGCCGGGACCTTTCGGCGGCAGATCCCTGAACTCGAGGTTCAGGTGTCACGCCCGATGTTCATCGTGCGGGGCAGATCTTCTTTCTCTTCTCTCAACAGCAAGAGACAGATGTTCTCTTGGTGGAATTCTCCTGGCTTCGACCATCAGCGGTTGTTGATATCTTCTCTTTTTCAGTCCTCTCTCCTTCACGGTCTTCAGGACTCGATATACCCGGCTGGAATGAGTTTCAGGCTCTTTCTTCTTGGAGGGGCTGGGACTTCTGGTTGTCTGTCCCAAAAGGACTTCTTCAGCTCCCCAGTTGAGCTGTTCCTCTTTACCCACTTCAGATTTGTGAACCCATTCCGGGTAGGAATGTTTGCTTCAGGTTCTTGGGCTGACAGATTGGAGGGATGGGTTGAGAATTATTGTTGAGCCGGAGCTCAGCATTCAGTTTCCTCCTCTGCCTTCTCGTCAGTTTTCCTCCATATGAGGAAGCCTCAGAAGTGTCGTTCCTGGGTGCAGATAACCCAGTTGGCAAAGCTGTGGTGCTTGCAGTCATCACAGAGATTCTTCCACCAGCCATAATTCTCTTAGTGGTTGGGGCTTCCGGCTGTGACAATCGTTCAAAAACAGAGATCCTCCCACGAGGTTTCTCGGCAGTAAGTCGTTGTGCTGGCAGATGTACACGACGGGTAACAGTCTCAATAGGATGTGGCCTCCTGGCAGGCCCTTCAACATTTCTACCATTCGTGGGAATGGCGGTAGTCCTTTCAACAACGGCAGGGAAGTCAACGCTACCAAACTGGATGGTAGCTCCAGCATTCCCTGTCTCGATGATAGCATTCGCTAGTTGGATCCTGGCTCCTTGTCCCAGCTGGACAGTCATCGGCGTATTCTGTAGATCCGTCTGCATAAATGAAAGGTAAGGGTTAGTGATCAAAATTTGATACATCCCCCCACACTTTCAAAAATGCAGAGACTTGCACAGAATAGAAAACAAAAATAGATAACATTAGCGAGCAAATTCAAAATAATACAAATTTAAAATACTGCTAAATACGTTATCCTGATAAATTTGTTTGAATGTCATTCTTGAAATATTCAAAATTTTGATTCTAAATGGTCATTTTGGAAAAAATTCAAATTTTGAATTCTGTGTCGATTTGACTGCTACGATAGTACTGAGATGACTCGCCAAAGATGAAAAGAGAAATCAATCCCCAGTGGAGTCGCCAGAAATCTGTGGCTCCGAAAATTCGGCCACGGCGTCCGCCTGGCTTTTGCTTTCTTCGGGTGGAGTTTTAACGGATTTAAGTTCCGGGGTAAATTTTGGAAGGCAGATGGGTTTGTAGATAAGACACTACCCAGAGATTTCGCCCTCATTTTGCGAGGACTTTATGATCTGAGTTCTGGTTTCCTATAGGTGCAAGCCCCTATTGTTAATTACCCCTCCCAATAATGAGAGAGAACTTTCGATTAAGGCTAGTCGTCAATCAGATATGTAGAGATACATGAGTCTGGCTTATAGTAGCAGCATGGGTACAGGGTTTTGGGCATTTGAAGATTTTAATATTTAAAACAAAAATTTTCACCACCTGCACTTAAAGCGAATTGGTGGGGAATGGATGACAGACCCGATCAAGATCCGATGGTTCCGTCGTCCCGGGCCATCGTGGTCCCTGGTCTACTTAGTCAGAGGAGGTAGTCGACCCACCTAACAGAATGATCCTTGTCGGCAGCAATGGGTTGCTTCGTCCAAGGGTACCTTGTAGACCTGGGGGGGTTGTTTGTCTAAGGGGACAAATTTGAATCCACCTTAGCTAACAAGGGCTTTGTGCCCCATCAATTTTATCCTATGATTCATATCTCAAGGGTTTGATGCCATTGGGGGCATACGGGCTCTGGTCATAACCATAATATAATGGTGCCATTTGGCGGCGACCACCTGGTTCAGAGGGCCCCGAGTCATAACCGTTTATCCTGCAGTGCCATTTGGCAGCGAAACTGCCGGTTAGAGGACTCGTACCACATCCTTGCTGGTAGGAGATTGTTTGAGAATGGATCCTTGTGATATTTTCGACCAGGCATTAGCTCTATGTGAGCTGAAGTATTTTTCAATTTGTCCACCTCGGCAACTATTGCGGAGGGTGGATGAGTTCTGCTTTAAGTGATTTTGACGGATGAGTTTCAATTTTTAAATATTTTTGGAGTTTTTAGATTTTTGTAGGAGTTTGGGATTTAGAAATTTTTGTGGGGTTTTGGATTTTGAGATTTTGATAGGGTTTGGGAGGCACTTGAGGTGATTGGTGTAGACCCCTCCGGTTGAGATTTACATTCAACACGGCCATCATCGGGGTGACTTTAGGGTCTTCTGTATTTATGGGTTGAACCTTGTCCACTCTATCGAGCAACTGACAGAGAATCGGGTTCGTAGGTTTTGTTCCTTTGTGAGTGAATTCTCTTGATTATAGACCTTGAAGGCTTAATATGAACGTATAAATAAATATCTCGGCTGACCTCACGACGTATATTTATTTAATAGTTCGAGCCGTGTCAACTCCTATCTACCTGAATAGAAGGATCGGGCTCGAACTTGAATTCACTTAATAACCCGCGCAGCATCCCTAGGCGTCATGTGTGTACCAATAACACGCTCGCCGGGGCCCATGCGAGTTGCATGATTACACGTGTCTCTTTTGTGTTCCTATGTGTATACAAATTAAAGTGCACGTGCGGGATACATTTGAAATATTTGTGAATGCCTTCTGTCTGCTTTTACAAAGGTTGCAGATCCGGTGGCGTTACGTTATAGCTTATGGACGCCTTCTGTCTGCTTGTACGAAGGTTGCAGATCCGGTGGCGTTTTACAGCAGCTCGGGGATTGAACAATTACTGCCTTGTACAGGTAGACTGTCGTGTACTACTTGCATGATTTACGCAGGTAGATTGTAGTACACTAACAAGTCTCATGCTTTGTTTTTTACTCGTCGTTGACCTCTTTGTACATGTTAACTGGCGAGCTACTACACTTATTGCATACTGTCTTTATATCTGTAGGAGCTCAATATGTTCCCTATGTTGTTGCTTCTGCTGCATGCCATCTCCTTCTGGTTGCAACTATCATATTGAATGTGGAATGGGTCTCCTGCAGTGTTGCTGAACCCTCTACTCGTAGTAGATCAATGTATTTGCTGACTCTTTCGTAGGTTATCCTTTGCATAGATGAAGGAACCCCTCCCCTTGCCTTTTTACAGTGGTTTGTAAGAGCTCACACGTATTCGTTGTAGTCCTACATTTTACTTGTTTCCCTATATAGGCAGATTATCATGTGGATGAGAAATCTCTTACAGTAGCTCGTAGGCACTGATATTCATCGACAGTCTCTTGAATTTCATTTGTAAGCAATGTGCTAGGCTTGTGACAGGTCTTCCTAGTCTTCCTATAATAGTTCGTAAGGATTTGTATTCGTCATCATTCTTTTTGTCTACGTTAATTTCGAGAGTATCCTTACAAACACTATCTTCTATTCATCATAGTTTGGATGGAATTCATAGTATTCACTGCATGATGCTCATATTAGTTTGTGGGCAATATTAGCATTATTGTCAATCAGAGATTTGTACTTCATAGATGAGTTATCTTCAATATCACAGGTCTATTATCATAACTCAAAATCCCCATGTAATGGTTTTATAATAAAACCAGATCTTTCATCTTTTTCTTATTGTTTGCAGGTTGAACTCTACTTACAAACTCCTTGCCCTCAAAGTAGGTTCAATGTATGTGATAGGCTTGATATCATCCTTCACTTGCACTCTGATTGAAATAGTATGTATGAGACAGTTATTATAGTTTGCAGATGATTCACCATATCTATTGCAATGCTCCTCCATATCATGACTTCATAATCAAATCGTGTCTCTTTCAGTCTTCTTGTTACTTGCGCACAAGTTATGCTTAGAAGCTCTTTGTTTTCAAAGGTTATTTGTAACAAGTATGATGAACTTGATACTATCATCATCAATATTTTCATTCCAACTGACATGATTCTTACAAGCCAAATAACATTGTCCAAAAGTTCCATGCCATGGTTTATGCTCAACTTATTCATGAATCTTTGTTTGCTTGTATGATAACAATTTGAACGCATTTAAATGATCAAAGCGGCCAATGCTTGTTTGAAGATCTTTACATTGTTGCTTATGAGAGAGCCATAAGTCTTTCAATTGATCCTTATTTGAACAATCATGACTATCACTTAGTATTTGCACATTTGATTAATCATTCAAAATTCAGTTCTTTGCGGTCCACATCGAGTTCCCTGTTGTTACATTGGGTTCATTCGGATTTGAGTCAAACATTTGCAAATTCAAGTCCCAATTCCACTTGATGTAACAAGTTCAAGTCTTGGTCTTCTACATTCAAGTTCTATTTGATATTGCTCAACCCAAACTCAATGTCCATAAATTCTTGCTTTGAGTTCAATTTTCATATTCAAATAGTTCAAGTTATTATCACTTAAGTCGCTTTGTTTTTTGTCCAAGCTCAAGTTCATTTGAATTCTAAATTCTTAATGCATTTTGTTCAAGCTTGCTTCGAGTTTGATTTTATATTAAAGACAGTTCATTGATGTTCAAGTTTGTGTCATTTGAGTCTAAGTTCTTGCATGTCCTTTTGAGTTCAAACAGGTCTGAGTGGTCTTCTGTTCACCCGAAATTTCGGCAGCCTCCCGGCGTCTCCCCCGTTTAGGGGAAACTACGAGAAAACTGGGCCTTTCCCACCACGCTAAGAAAAGCGTGTATGGTAGGTGCCCTCTTTCGAGGACACCGCGGCTGTGTAAAATCTTCAGTCCCCCACCACGCTAACGAAAAGCGTGTATGGGTCTTCGACGGCACCTGTTTGAAAAACACAGTTGTTTCCCCGCGAGCGGGTACTTATGAATATCCCCTTCTCGCCATAGGCGCCGCATCGGCTTTCCATCCCACCACGCTACGAAGAGCGTGTATAGGCGATTTGTCGGTGCGCCGCGAATGCCGAAAAAGAGATTTTAGGTGATCACCCACTTCGCGTAGGCGTCGCACCGGCTTCCCTTCCCACCACGCTACGAAAGCGTGTATAGGCGGTTTGCCGGTGCGTCGTGAACGACGGAATAAGCTCTCGAAGTGATTATCCGATTCGTCGAGAGCACCGCGACGAACTTCCTCCCACTACGCTACGAAAAGCGTGTATAGGTGGTTGTTTTGTTGCGTTGCTGACTTCGAAATCGAGCTCTCACAGTTTTATGGATCAAGGGATTATACCTTTGCGTTCTGCCGGCGACGGGGTGGAGGGCACACGGATCGAGGTAAGGGAAGAAGGGTGAGTCTCCTTCTCTTTTCTTCTTTTTATTAATTATAATTAATATTAATTATTTATAATTAATTAACATATTGTAATTATATTTAATTAATTACCTATTTAATTATAATTAATTAAAATAATTAATTACATTTTATTAAAATTAATTAAAATAAGTTATAATTAACTTTCAATTAATTATAACTAATTAAAATTAATTAATTTTAATAAATTATAATTAAGTAATTAATTAATAATAATTAAATCTTATAAGTTATGATTAATTAAAATTAATTCTAATTAAGTTAATTATAATTAATAAGATTAATTATAATTATTTAATTACAATTAACTGTAATTAATGATAATGATTATAATTAATTAAAAATAATAATAATAATTAATTAATTATAATTAATTAAGATTATTATAACTAAATACCTATTTATTTATATTTTTTTTTTGGCGAATTTACGGGATTAGGCCGAAGGAGCTCGTGGAAGGAGAAAGTTACCTTCAGAGCAAGTGAGCTCCCGTCGTCTGTTCCGATCTAAATGTCGTAACTTCCAAAACGACAGGAAGGGAAAGTCGTGGAAGGGACGAAGTCGAGCGGCGACAGAGGGGCCGGCGTCGGGCTAGGGCAGAGAAGGATCGGCGGTAGGAGGGAGGTCGGCTTGGCTTGCGGCTTGGAGCTCGCGGCTATGGGGATCGGACAGGGAGGGGAAGGTCGGCCGGGGCTCGGTTTGAAGGCTAGTGGAAGAGCAAGGTGGGGAGAAAGCTTCTTCTCCTTCTTCTTCCCCCTCTCTCTCTCTCTCTCTCTCTCTCTCTCTCTCTTTTCTCTCCGTCGGCGGAGCAAGGAGGGGGTCGAGTCGGAGCAGGGTAGAAGCCGCGGGAGTAGCGATGGGAGAAGAGGAAGTGTCGTAGAGGAGATGGGGTTCAGTTCGGCAGTGGGGGAGTCGAAGGTAATGAATGAGAAGGGGTCCTTCTCCTTTTATGGACGCAAATGAGAGTGGGAGAAGAGACTTGCGCATGCCCTGTCCGAAACAGCGCCTTCTGCAGAGGCATGACACTGTAGCTGCGGCGGGATTCGGCAGGATTTGAGCAGGATATCGGGATGGGTCGCCAGCTACGCGGGTAATCATTTTAAACATTTTTTATTTTTTATTTTGTCTGTTCTCTCTTGGCTGTAGCTAAGGGGTCAACAATAACATCGATATTGATTTTAATAACATCAAAATTAAGTTTAATCCAATAAATAAGATTTGCCTACTGAAAATGCTTAAAATGATATTTTTAGAAAAAACAATCAAGATGGTCCCTTGACTCTTTTTAAAGGACCAGAATAGTCCCCCGACTCTTTATGAATGGTCAAAATAGTCTTTAATTATATTAAATGACCATTTTGGTCCCTCAAATCTTAAAAAAAAAAAATTAAATAATCTCACGATGAGATTATTTTGATTCCTCTTTATGGTATTGAGGGACCAAAATAATCCTTTAATTATACTTAGGGATCATTTTGGTCATTTATAATGAGTCAAGGGATCATTTTGATTATTTTCTTGATATTTTTAATGTGAAATCAACTGAATATCACAAAACTATTTTAATTTGCAAGTAACTCTATTAGTAATCCTTATATGACTCATTTTAATATTTTGATGTTTTGCATCATTATATTCCTGTTGACCTCTGTTATACAACAAAAAAGAGCTTAAAAAAAAAATACCTGTCGTTATCCCTCAAATCCCGGGCATCTTGTATCCGTCGAACTTCTACTCAAATCCCGGATATCCCGATGATTCTATGACACCCCTGCGCCGACAAGGAGATCACATCCAGTAAATCCTGTGAACTCACCTCGATCGTCGCTTGATTCGCATCGTTAAAACGAGCAGAAATGTGACCTTCGCTCTTCTTCTCCCGCACACAGAGCTCGCAAGCTTCGCCTACTCTCTTCCTTTTCCCTTCGCATTCCATTGTTCACGCGAATTCTTCTCGGCTCCACCTAAACATTTTTCTGAAATCTTTCTTCTTCTCTTCCCTACTCAACCCCACTGCTGAAGCCAACCGAAGGCCCCACTTCCCTTGCCTTCTTCCTCTCCCACACGTGTACCTCGATTTGCATCCAAGGCCGACCCCATCAAGCCTGTCTCCACCTACAGTCGCAGGTTCACGCCACCCTAACCGACCTCCAGATCTCCTTCCTTCCATAAGCCATACAATAAACCTTCTGCAACCTCTAGTCCATTCCTCCTCCAGCTGAACTCTGCCCTAGCTTCACTCGACCTCTCGTTTTCTCCGATCCAGAAAGAGAGAGAGAGAGAGAGAGAGAGAGAGAGAGAGAGAGGAAGTTTACTCCATACCTAGCCGAAACCTTGTCTGAAGCCTTGCCTGACCGTCCCTTTGCCTTAGCCTTCTGCGACCGAGCTCCCATCACTGCTACCGACCCAACCCCGACTTCTCCCTTCCCCCTGTTGAAGCCGAAATCCTCCTTTCTACCCAATCAAGCCCGAGCCCTTTACCCTGTGTCGAATCCCTCTATTGACCTCTTAACAGAGAAGAGGTGATCTCTCTATTCTCTCTCTATATATGTGTATATTATATAACATTTAGTATATATTTATTATAAAATATATGCATAATATGTTATATCTATCTGTTATATAAATCTATTATATATATATATTACTTATATATTACTTATATATATAACATATATGTGTGTGTGCCTGTGAGAGATGAGACAAAAAAAAGAAATATTCAAAAAAAAAGAGAGAAGTATTTCAAAAAAAATAAAGAGAAGAAGAAATTAAAAAAAAGGAGAAGAAAGAAAAAGATGCCAAAAAAAAGGGAAAAAAGAAAATTTAAACAGAGAGAAATTGTTGTATTTTTGTGCATTTTTGCATATTTTCCATCGTCATCATCCCCTTCGCTAAGGTATAAGTTCTAAACTTCGAGAGCTCGATTTCGAAGCCTGCAGCGCGACAAAACGATCACCTATACACGCTTTTCTTAACGTGGTGGGAGGAAGTTCGTCGCGGTGCTTACGACGAATCGGGTAATCACCTCGAGAGCCTATTTTCGGCATTCGCGGCGCACCGAAAAACTGTCTATACTCGCTTTTCTTAACGTGGTGGGATGGGAACCTGGTGTGGCGCCTACGATGAAATGGGCAATCACCTAAAAGCCTCATTTTCGGCATTCGCGGCGCACCGGAAAATCGCCTATACACGCTTTTCTTAGCGTGGTGGGATGGGAATCAGGTGCGACGCCTACGGCGAGACGAGGATATTCATAAGTACCCGCTCGAGGGGAAAAAACTGTGTTTTCAAACAGGTGTTGTAGAAGACCCATACATACACGCTTTTTGTAGCGTGGTGGGGGACACAGAAAATACGGCCGCGGTGTCCGAGGACACCTTCCATACACGCTTTTCTTAGCGTGGTGGGAAGGCCCAGTTTCTTGTAGTTTTCCCTAAACGTGGGAGACGCTGGGAGATTGCCAAAATTCCGTTTGAAACACAGGGACTTGAACAATATTTGGACAACAGGGGACTTGATTTTGGACAACAGGGAACTTAAACTTAAGCTTAAATCTGAACGAAACTCAAATGATCAACAAAGATTTTTGAACTTTAAGTGAAATTAAATTGAAAGGAGAACTTGAACATTAAATGAACCATGACTTGAACATCTGAACTTAAGCAAGAATTTGAATCAAATGATATAGAACAAGACTTAATTTAGACACAAGTGAACTTACATATTGAACTTGAAATGAAATAATTTGAGATTCGAGCTTGAACCAAATGACGTGGAGCTTAACTTGAATTTGAACTATGATGATGTAAACTCAGTTTGAATTTGAGCATAGTCAAGATAAAGGAGTGAGTAAGAAATTTTATGTGAATGACAACATAAAATATTAAATGTTAAGAAGATTATCACTTCAATTGAGATGTAAATGAATATGTGCAAGACTTATAGACCAATTGATTTATAAAGATCTCATCCATTCATATGAATAGGAGACTTGTGTTGAACATAATGTCAAACAATTGATACAAAAGGTGTGCTGGAATTTTTATCCACACGTAAATCCCTTGCAAACTACAAACTGTGTTCAAAGATAATGAAGAGCATGAGATCTCTAGCATTATTCACTCACAAATGATAGTAAAGGTTCATGCAAATTGATTGGCTTGAACAATTTACAAGGAGCATGCAATGAGTGTCAGGTTATTCATATAGTCCATTACAACATAAGGGAGAATAAATGCCTCAACCACCTACAAGAGATTATAACTCACCGAAGTGGATATAGCAACACCCTGTAGTTCAAATATAAGCAAGAACTATGAATCTACTACGAACATGAGTATCCACGAGCAACCATAAGAGTACCCATAGGCAATTATAGAAGCTTTTCATATGTACAAAAGTTCACCCACAACATGCAAAAGGCAACGAGAGATATGGCGCCAATGTAAAGAATGTCATGATCGTACAGGAGTTTGTACAATGGTCCAATGGCACTTCAAGGTATTCATACCATAATCAACAAGTCAGTTGCAATCTTGGGGATTCGATATGCAGTGAAAATGACAAATGCGTTCAAGTGAATGTCAACACACGCTGCATTGTGCCCACCGAAGTTAATGATCCATGTTTGACAAATGTGCTGTTAAAGATTAATGCAAAGTTCGGTGACTCAAATTCACAACTATAAACAGAAAGTACACTTGCTATTCCAACCATCTCAAGGACTACAACATTTATTTGAGGAATGTATGCCTCGCATAGCTCTACTAGATAGTCTGATGTACCTTCAATCGCTATAGTATTGTCAGTTTCAGGGTAGTGGCCATTGACCCTAAAGTACAGTGCATCAGCAAGGACACAATCATCTAAAGTTGAAATGATTGATTCTTTATTTAAATCGACACCAAAAAATGATGATGATGGCCTAATTAGGAAATTGCCTGTTGATTTTTTATATGAGTTCTGAGAAGGGAAAGCCAGATCAAATCATTATGGAGTTAGTCTTAGTTCAACCGGATTCTTGAGGCTTGCAAGTTCCTCAATGAACAATGGTCGTGCATTTAACGTACCACCTACAGTCGAATGTTAAGAGATTATGACTAAGAGATTACGACAAGTACAAGCTACCACATGCTTTTATAGAAGGCCCGTCAAATATCCAAAAATGCATTCCCGCACATGTACCATAATTTGTATACACATAGGTACACAAAAGGGGTAAATGCAACCAACACCCGCATGGGACCCGACGAGCGTGTTAAGGGTACACACGCGACGTATAGAGATGTTGCTCGAGTCAACAAATAAATCGGAGTTCAAGCCCGATCCTCTAATACGAATGGATAGGAGTCGACATGGCTTGAACTATTGAACAAATATTCAGTCACAATGATGACCAAAATATTTGTTTTATGGTTTATATTAGGCCTTCAATGCCTCTGACAAAAGAAATTTGTTAACAAAGGCACAAAAGTACACGAAACCCGATCCTTTGTCGACAGCTTGATAGAGTCGACAAGGTTTAACTCACAAATACAAATGCCACCCAAATACTCAAATTCAAAAATCCAAAAAAATCCCAAAAATCCAGAGATGTTTAAAATTGAAATCTAACTCATCGAACATTTTAAGCAAAATCCATCTACTCTCCGCAACAGTTTACCGAGGTGAACAAATTAAGAAAATAACTTCAACTCACATAGAGCTAATGCCTAGTCGAAAATATTATTAGGATTCATTCTCAAATAATCTCCTACCAATAAGGACGTGGTACGTGTCCTATAACCGGCAATTTCACCGCCAAATGACATTGCAGGTAAACGGTTATAAACTGGAGCCCTCTGAACCGAGTGGTTTTGCCGCCAAATGGCACCACGAGATAACGGTTATATCCAGAGCGAATACGTTCCTTAGTGGCATCAAATCATTGAGATATGAATGAATAGGATATAATCGATAGGGCACAAAGCCCTTTGTTAGCTAAGGTGGATTCAAATTTGTCCCCTTAAATAATTATTCATCTAGGATCTACAAGGTCCCCTTAGACGAAGCAACTCTTGGCTGCCGACAAGAATCCTTCTGTTAGGTTGGGTTGACTACCTCCTCTGACTAAGTAGACCTGAGACCACGATGGCCCAGGACGACGGAACCATAGGATCTTGATCGGGTCCATCATCCATTCCCCCACCATTCGCTTTAAGTGCAAGATGGTAAAATCTTCAATTTTAAATACCAAATTCTCAAACCCTTGAAATATTCAGACTCATGCTGCTACTATATGCCAGATAACACGTATCTTTACGTATCTGATCGATGACTAGCCTTAATCGAAAGTTTTCTCTCGTTACCGGGAGGGGTAATTAACTATAGGGGCTTGCGCCTATAGGAAACCATAACTTAGATCATAAAGTCCTCGTAAAATGAGGGCGAAATCTCTGGGTAGTGTCTTATCTACAATCTCACCTGCCTTCCAAAATTTACCTCGGAACTTAATCCGTTAAAAGTCCCTCGAAAAGCAAATGGGGAGGCCGGGGCAGAATTTTCGGAGCCCACAATTCCTTTCATAAAAATCACAGAATAAATTTGGAATGAGGAATTTAATATGACCCTTAATAGAACTGTTAGATGAAGTAAACCAAGTTAAAAGAACCTCATTTGTAGAAGAATTAACAAAATTAATGGGATATTTAAAAATGTCAAAAAATCATATCCAGATTTCAGAAGCAATTGTACAATGAATAAAAGCATGTTGTAAAGATTCAATATGAAAGCAAAATTAACATTTAGAAACTATTGTAGGACCCATTTTTTTCAAAACAAAGTCAATAGGAATATAAACTTTAATAATAAGCCAAACAAAAATTTAATGTGATATAGGAATATTCTTACGCCGTATATGTAAGTAAAAGGTGGACATGAATTTTGGTAGCTTACCAAGCATCTTTAAAAGCAACCCGAAGATGATTTATTAAAAAGAATGATATCATTTTGATTAACATAAAAAATAATATTTATAATAATAAAAGCTGCATTAGACGAAAGAACCAAACATATTATTTTATTATTATTTTTTCCTGCTACTGCTTAACGTACACAGAGTTACACGGTTATGGTTCCTATAGTTCTCCTGAATAGCCTCAGTTATTACACGACTTTATGGGTCATATTTCACCATGCATTTTGATAGCATCGGTTCTGGATAACTTCATGAGATTGAACCAAGCATTATCAGATCCAAGGTTGTCACCTCGCTTCCAAACGTTGGTCTCTCTTGCACACGCGCTCATTTGAACTTATATTCTTTAATTTCCATGCTTAGGCAAGACTAATTCTGTTGCTGCTGATGCCAGTTAAAATCCCAAATTGGTTATTTCAGGGAACTGAAACTAAGCAATTTAAGGTTTCATGCCGTATTAATTCTGTGAACAATAAGTTGTGGAGGCTTTTCAAATTATATGACTGTTTTCTATGGCAACCGTCATGATTAAAGCAAAAATTGGCGTTCATTGTTAAGTTATGATTAGATAAGTTAACATCAACTCATGTAACAACCTCATGTTTTAAGTTCCTCATTGGGTAGCATATGTATTTTTAAAAAATTGGAAGTTCGTTTTTTTAGGACTAGACAAAAAGAAGAGGTCAGTGAACCATAATCAGGCAACTAGTAGTCTTTGATTGATTTACTACGGACTTTCCAAAGGAAATTTTACTGGGATAAATAAGGGAAACACATATATTGCTGTTGACATTTATGTGATGTGCAGAGTATGTTATCCACAGCTTATGTGTTTGAGTTAAATTGTGTGATATCTTTATCTCCGCATAAACAATTTTCCATCAAATATTTGTTTCTTCATGTAATCCTCTATATTTCTTCTGTGGCTTCCAAACAATTCTCAGGATCATATATTAATTTATTAATGTGTTAATATGGCTTATGAGCCAGGTCGTTATGATGGTTTTTCAAAATTGTTTCAAACATTGCCACTTTCTAACTTGGTATTTCCATGGTTATTAAGGTACGGTGATAGGACCCCTTTTTACGTGGCTTATGAGAAGGGGTTATAGTGATGAGGACATCTCCACATGGAAAGTCTACCGGAGATGTGGTCGTCGATCTACGGCCACGATCGAGTCTTTATATTTTTGAGTTTTATTATGTTATTGTTTTCCTTTAGTTCGTTTACTGTTGTACCCTTATCTTAGGGTGGTTTGCTTGTAAGCCCAAGAGGGCATGTTTGTCTTTTGGTTTTGTCTTTTGTTTGAGGCTATTTAAAGGCCCATATTGTATTGTTTTAGTTTAATGAATGAATTATAAGAAAAGTTCTTGCACTTGTGTTGTGAGATAGAGCGTTGAGAGCTTTGGAAGAAGATCCCTAGGAGGGGGAGATTGTGCATCACCCACCAACCGCGACGAGTCGGGTTCGTGGTTTATTTAGTGCTCTCTTTTTCCCCTCCCCTCTCTTCACCGCCGGCCCCCTTCATTTCCCAATCCCACCGCCAGCCACCCCCTTCCCCACACCCCACCCCATGGCCCAAAGCCCCCCTCCATCACCCGGCCACCTCTCCCTCCCACCTACCCGCCAGCCTCCCTACCACCAACACCCCACCTCACGGCCAAGCACCCCACCGCCCCCTCCATACCGCCGACCCCTCTCTCCCATGACCCTTGGCTTTCCTTATTAATTAATTCCCTAAACTAGATTGACTATAATTGGAATTAATTTGGGATTCAAATCTATTTGATTTGATTTTCAAAATCTTTCCTAAAATAACAAATCTATTTTAGGAAAGTTTCCCAATTTAACTTATTTTGAATTTTAAATTAAGAGGGATTTAATTAGTCTTTCTTAAATGCTCATATCTTAAATAAGGAAACCCAAATCAATTCCCAAATCCCCTCTCCCCTCTCCTTTATGCCGCCGGCCCCAACCCCTCTACCCGCCCCCTCTCTCTCCCAATTATCTCCCTCTCTTTCCACATCAAGCCTTCCCATCTTGGAAATTAATTCAAATACTTAATTCCTAAATCCCCCCCCCCCCCCCATCTAATTCTAAAATTTAAATTCAGATTTTAGAATCCTTGCCCTAACCCTAACTCCTCCCCACTCAAGGCTAAGATCCTCTCCCCGAAGCCATACCTTGGCCGGCCACCCCTCCCACCTCCTCGCTCTTTGATTCTCAAAGGAAACCTCCCACCTCTTGTGAAGAAACTTCAAGGACAGCAAATCGACATCGTCTTCAATCTCTCTTTCTTCCAACGACATGAATGGAAGTGCCCGCATGGGATTACGGATTGGTACTTGACGACGACGACAACATCGACATCCTCCGTTCCCCGTTCTTTGACGTCGGCTTTGATTTCGACAACACCGTCGAAGAATACTTCGAGCGGATCCACATCCCCTTGGTGGATACAATCGACGATCAAAGATTCAAAGGCCGGTGGACTATCGTCGGCCGATTCACACCTGCCATCCTTCCGGCTGTTTCACTGTTTCCCTTCCAAGGCTACATCAACCGTCTCCTACAAATCATCAAAGGCGTCCTTGACAAATCAAAGGGTTTCTCTCGGCGACAACTTCCCTCCGCATAAGGGTTGACTTTTCTTCCCTTTTCAATTATCTCTTTGTTTTCTAACCTTGTAGGTGGTGACATAAGCGCAAGGAATCGCTCCGCTTAATTTTGCCTAAGCTTAGTAAACGTAGGATTTGAGTTATTGATTTTCTATACTTGCTAATCTCATTGTTAGATTAGGGATGTTGAGTGAACTCCTACCCTTATGTTATTATTGAGTTTCTAATTTATCTTGTGGGTTCAAATGCTTAGCTAGTGATTTGGCCTAAACGCCGGCACCCTTATCTTGTTTTATCTTATTGTTTCATGTGCTAGTAATTGTGCTTTAATGCTTTAATCAAAGAATCGTGCAATAATCTTATTTCATCCATGTTAGGCATTTAGTCCGGCATCATTTGGTATCAGAGCATGGTTTGCTCTAGTTTTGCATGCTAGACATCTTCCTAGGAGTTGCTTTAACTAGTTTAAATATTGTTGTATGCATATGATCATTTAAAATAATTTATTTACATTTTTTTGATTGCTGTCCACTACATTCCCGCATGCATTTAGTGGTTGTTAAGTTTGTTTATCAAGTGGTCAAGTGCTGTCCTTAACCTAGCCACCTCACTAGTTGTCTAGGTTGCTTATTTCCCCTTAGTAGTTTGCTGTCCACGTAATTTCTGCACCATCTAGTGACTTTTGAGGAAGTTTTTCTTCACTAATAAGTGCTGCCCTTTTACCCCAACTCACCCTAAGTGCCCCCTAGTGTCTAGGCATGGACCCGGAACAACTTGGAAGGACTTTGGACTTGTTGGTAGGTCAAATGAATAACATTAGCCAGCAGCTCAAAGAAAATCAAGCCGACCTAGCCGAACTTTGTAGGAACACCACTGAACGATTTGACACACTTGAGCGTACACGGGAGCACCCCATTCCCTACACCCCTTCCAGACCACCGTCTATGTATGGGGATGACACCTACCCTGATGAGCGGCAACATCGTGCCAATCATCGCACTCCACACTATGGACACGACTCCCGTCATGATCCTGATATACCACTTATGAAAAATATTAAAGTTGATGCTCCTACCTTTGATGGCACCCTCGATCCCCAGCTCTTCCTGGACTGGGTCAAAGGTATGGACAGTTTCTTCAAGTGGTATAATATTTCCGAAGCAAGGAAGGTTAGTTTTGCGGAAATGAAACTCACGGGTAGGGCAAGCCAATTCTGGTCAAACTTAGAGAGTCTTAGAGAGGCTAGGAACGATTACCCCATCAATGATTGGCCATCTATGAAACGTGAACTTAAGCAGAAGTACTTGCCTCCCTCGTACTTCCCTAGGTTATTGGATAGATGGAATAAGCTAACCCAGGGAAATAAACCAGTCAAAGAATACATCGCCTCCTTCGATGATTACTTAATTCGATGCAAAGGGGAGACCTCTACCACCCCCGCGCAGATTTTGTCTATGTTTCGCACTGGGTTGCGACAGGATCTCCGCAACGAGTTATTTGCCCGGAACGTCACTACCCTGGAAAACGCCTACAGTTTAGTGTTAGATTTAGGGGAGACTCGTTCCCAGCATCTGAGCCGTTCACATGACTCTAGACCCCCCTACAGGCCTTCCGGTAGTGCCACTCCTCACTCTACCACTGCACGACCCACTCCTGGGAATGTGACCCGGCCACCTACGGGTCACCCAAACCCCCGACCTGATTTTAGAAACGAACCTCCCACTCCAGATACCCCTCGGTCCAGTCCCGGGACCAAGTGCTTTCGATATCAAGGGTATGGGCATATCGCTTCTCAGTGCTCCAGTCCCTACAAAGTCTCTATCATTGAGGAAATTACTGAGGAGGATTTTGAGCCCGAGGTTGATCAGGTCCATCAAGTAGAGGAAGAAGGTGACTTCTTCGAAGAGGACAATGACACCGCCGCCCTTCACTGCCTTCAGAAGTTGGACACATCTCCCATCTGCGTGGTGAGATGTGCACTATCACACCCCATTACATCCGATGACTGGCGTAGGACTTCTATCTTTCATACCTACACCAAAATCAAAGAAAAAAATTGTAAAGTCATCGTAGATAGTGGCAGTTGCATAAATGCTGTCTCCTCCAGCATGGTGTCCAAATTAAGTCTTTCTGTTGTTCCTCACCCCAATCCGTATAAGGTAGCTTGGGTCAACTCCACTGCCTTGGAGGTGAAAGAACGAAGTCTCGTACCTATCTCCTTTGCCACTTATAAGGAGAATGTGTGGTGCGATGTTCTAATTATGGATGTGGGACAGATTATGTTAGGGCGACCGTGGATTTTTGATAATGATGTCCACATCTATGGGCGTTCAAACATCTGCGTGTTTGAACATGCGGGTAAAAAGACTAAGCTGTTACCGTCGCAGCCCAGGGTCAAGGAAGAACCCAAACCCCACCCTCTCAAGTCCAAGAAAGGATTAAACTTAGTCACCGCTAGAGTTCTAGACTCTGAGATTACCCGAGGCGCACCTCTGTACGCATTAGTGGGTCGTGAGATTCCCACCGAATCTGATGACCCTATGCCTCAGGAAGTCCAACCTATTTTAGGGCAGTTTGCTGATGTCTTCCCTGAAGATCTCCCGGATCAATTACCTCCCCTTAGAGACATTCAGCACGTAATAGACTTAGTCCCTGGAGCCTCCCTCCCTAACCTGTCACATTATCGCATGAACCCCACGGAGCATGCCGAGCTTAAGAAGCAGGTCGATGAACTACTACAGCGAGGTTTCATTAAGGAGAGTCTTAGCCCCTGCGCGGTGCCCGCCCTTCTCACTCCTAGGAAGGACGGAACTTGGAGAATGTGTGTTGATAGCCGTGCTATCAACAAAATCACCGTCAAATATCGTTTCCCTATTCCCAGATTAGATGATATGCTAGATATGATGACGGGTGCCACTCTCTTCTCCAAGATCGATCTCAAGAGTGGATACCACCAGATCCGGATCCGACCCAGTGATGAGTGGAAGACTGCTTTCAAGACCAAGGATGGTCTATACGAGTGGTTGGTCATGCCTTTCGGGTTGAGTAATGCCCCGAGCACTTTTATGAGAATCATGACCTAGGTGTTACGCCCTTTTATGGGTAAGTTTGTCGTTGTCTACTTCGACGATATCCTTATCTATAGCCATTCTATTGAACAACACCTGGACCACCTAAGGCAAGTCTGTTCGGTCTTAAGGAAAGAACAATTGTACGCGAATCCTAAGAAGTGTACGTTCCTTGTCGATCGAGTCATCTTTTTAGGATTTATCGTGTCAGCTCAAGGGGTTTCTGCTGACCCCGAGAAAGTGAGAGCCATCATTGAATGGCCTCTTCCTCAGAACATCTAGGAAGTCCGCAGCTTCCACGGGTTGGCCACCTTTTATAGGAGATTTATCCGAAATTTCAGCACTATCGTTTCCCATCACTGACTGTCTTAAGAAGGGTGATTTTCATTGGACCCCGGCCGCCACCCGAGCTTTCGATGAGATTAAGAAAAAAATGGTGGAAGCCCCAGTGATGAGACTTCCTGATTTCTCCGAAGTCTTCGAAGTGACATGCGATGCTTCGGGAGTTGGAATTGGAGGAGTCCTATCCCAGGAGGGTCACCTAGTAGCCTACTTCAGCGAGAAGCTGAATGACATTAGGCAGCGATATTCTACTTACGACAAAGAATTCTATGCGGTGATCTAATCCCTCCGCTATTGGCGACACTACTTGCTCCCGCAAGAGTTTGTCATCTTCTCGGATCACGAGGCTCTGCGTTATATCAACTCCCAAAAGAAACTGAATGCGCGCCACGGTCGTTGGGTAGAGTTCCTTCAGGAATATACGTATACCCTTAGGCATAAGGCGGGAGTTGAGAATAAAGCGGCTGATGCCCTCAGTCATCGTATGATGACTGCCACTGAAATGAAAACTGAAGTTGTGGGTTTCGAGCAAATAAAGAGGGATTATTTGGACTGCCCCGATTTCAAAGAGACCTACTCTCTCTTATTCACAGGCAGCACGCGCCTTGTAGACGACTTCCTTCTGGAGGATGGTTACCTTTTCAAAGCTCAAAAGCTTTGCATTCCTAGCACCTCCCTTAGGGAATTCCTTGTCTGGGAACTCTACGCCGGAGGCCTCGCGGGGCACTTCGGACGGGACAAAACGATAGAAGCCATGGAGTACCGTTTCTTTTGGCCCAGTTTGAAGAGAGATGTCGGTCGGATGGTCAGTCGATGCCACACCTGTTAGTTAGCCAAACAGCGCAAGCAAAACACTGGTCTTTACACTCCGCTGCCTGTCCCTAGTTGTCCTTGGCAGGATGTCAGCATGGATTTCATTTTAGGCCTGCCTAAGACCCTTCGTAAAAATGATGCCATTTGTGTCATAGTTGATAGATTTTCTAAAATGGCTCATTTCATACCTTGCTCCAAGACATCCGACGCCTCTCATATTGCCAAGCTTTATTTCAAGGAGGTCGTCCGTCTATATGGTCTCCCCAAAACCATCGTATCAGATAGGGATGTGAAATTCACTAGCTATTTTTGGAAAACCCTTTGGATGAAATTAGGCACTAAATTGCAATTCTCTACTGCCTTTCATCCACAGACTGATGGTCAGACCGAGGTAGTTAATAGGAGCTTAGGGAATCTATTACGGTCTCTGGTGGGTGAGCATATTAAGGATTGGGATTCTGTTTTACCCACTGCTGAGTTTGCATATAATAATTCGGTGAACCGAACCACTGGCCTGAGTCCTTCTGAAATTGTTTATGGGTTCAAACCTAGGCAGCCGTTAGATCTCATACCCATGTGCCCTAGGTATAGGATCTCTGAGTCTGCATCATCATTTGCATCACATATGCATGAACTTCATAAAGAAATTGCACGACAAATTGAAAAGAGCAATAATGATTACAAATTACAGGCTGATCTGAAACGAAAATTTAAAACTTTTGATGTTGGTGACTTCGTGATGGTGCGGATTCGTCCGGAATGATTTCCGCAGGGAACAGTTATGAAATTACATGCTAAGAGTGCTGGACCATTCAAGATAATCAAGAAAATCAACGATAATGCTTATGTGGTAGATCTCCCCGCTGAGTTCAACATTAATCCCTCCTTTAACATAGAAGATTTAGTGGCATACGAAGGTCCGGATTTCAATCCGCCAAACCCACTATTACAGCAGCCTTGTGTGAACCCACCTTGTGAGATCCCTAACCTACCCCCACTCCCAGATATCCCTAAATCACCTATGGCAGAGAAAGTGGACGCGATTCTAAGCGATGAAGTCATCTCTATAAGGGAAGGTGGACGACGTAGGTATTTGATCAGGTGGAGAGGCAAACCCGAGTCTGAGGATACTTGGTTGGATCGCGAGGAGCTACAGCGAGTGGACCCTGATGCATTGGAAATTTATGATAGCACCAGAGATACTTACTCGACGGAGTCGAGCTTTCTTCCACCCCGGGAGAATGATGAGGACATCTCCACATGGAAAGTCTACCGGAGACGTGGTCGTCGATCTACGGCCACGATCGAGTCTTTATATTTTTGAGTTTTATTATGTTATTGTTTTCCTTTAGTTCGTTTACTGTTGTACCCTTATCTTAGGGTGGTTTGCTTGTAAGCCCAAGAGGGCATGTTTGTCTTTTGGTTTTGTCTTTTGTTTGAGGCTATTTAAAGGCCCCTATTGTATTGTTTTAATTTAATGAATGAATTATAAGAAAAGTTCTTGCACTTGTGTTGTGAGATAGAGCGTTGAGAGCTTTGGAAGAAGATTCCTAGGAGGGGGAGATTGTGCATCACCCACCAACCGCGACGAGTCGGGTTCGTGGTTTATTTAGTGCTCTCTTTTTCCCCTCCCCTCTCTTCACCGCCGGCCCCCTTCATTTCCCAATCCCACCGCCAGCCACCCCCTTCCCCACACCCCACCCCATGGCCCAAAGCCCCCCTCCATCACCCGGCCACCTCTCCCTCCCACCTACCCGCCAGCCTCCCTACCACCAACACCCCACCTCACGGCCAAGCACCCCACCGCCCCCTCCATGCCGCCGCCCCCTCTCTCCCATGACCCTTGGCTTTCCTTATTAATTAATTCCCTAAACTAGATTGACTATAATTGGAATTAATTTGGGATTCAAATCTATTTGATTTGATTTTCAAAATCTTTCCTAAAATAACAAATCTATTTTAGGAAAGTTTCCCAATTTAACTTATTTTGAATTTTAAATTAAGAGGGATTTAATTAGTCTTTCTTAAATGCTCATATCTTAAATAAGGAAACCCAAATCAATTCCCAAATCCCCTCTCCCCTCTCCTTTATGCTGCCGGCCCCAACCCCTCTACCCGCCCCCTCTCTCTCCCAATTATCTCCCTCTTTTTCCACATCAAGCCTTCCCATCTTGGAAATTAATTCAAATACTTAATTCCTAAATCCCCCCCCCCCCCCCCCCCCCCCATCTAATTCTAAAATTTAAATTCAGATTTTAGAATCCTTGCCCTAACCCTAACTCCTCCCCACTCAAGGCTAAGATCCTCTACCCGAAGCCATACCTTGGCCGGCCACCCCTCCCACCTCCTCGCTCTTTGATTCTCAAAGGAAACCTCCCACCTCTTGTGAAGAAACTTCAAGGACAGCAAATCGACATCGTCTTCAATCTCTCTTTCTTCCAACGACATGAATGGAAGTGCCCGCATGGGATTACGGATTGGTACTTGACGACGACGACAACATCGACATCCTCCGTTCCCCGTTCTTCGACGTCGGCTTTGATTTCGACAACACCGTCGAAGAATACTTCGAGCGGATCCACATCCCCTTGGTGGATACAATCGACGATCAAAGATTCAAAGGCCGGTGGACTATCGTCGGCCGATTCACACCTGCCATCCTTCCGGCTGTTTCACTGTTTCCCTTCCAAGGCTACATCAACCGTCTCCTACAAATCATCAAAGGCATCCTTGACAAATCAAAGGGTTTCTCTCAGCGACAACTTCCCTCCGCATAAGGGTTGACTTTTCTTCCCTTTTCAATTATCTCTTTGTTTTCTAACCTTGTAGGTGGTGACATAAGCGCAAGGAATTGCTCCGCTTAATTTTGCCTAAGCTTAGTAAACATAGGATTTGAGTTATTGATTTTCTATGCTTGCTAATCTCATTGTTAGATTAGGGATGTTGAGTGAACTCCTACCCTTATGTTATTATTGAGTTTCTAATTTATCTTGTGGGTTCAAATGCTTAGCTAGTGATTTGGCCTAAACGCCGGCACCCTTCTCTTGTTTTATCTTATTGTTTCATGTGCTAGTAATTGTGCTTTAATGCTTTAATCAAAGAATCGTGCAATAATCTTATTTCATCCATGTTAGGCATTTAGTCCGGCATCATATAGTATCTGTGATGAGGTTTACTGCCTGTTTGACTAGCCTGAAGGCAAGTGTACTAAGTTTTATTAAAATCGTTGAGCTGTAAGTCTACAAAAGAAAATAGTGTCATCAATTTAAACTAGCACATTGGCTGAAAAGGTTTAAATTTTTGGTTATCCAGTTTGATGATTGTTCTTGCTTGTAGTATTAGGAAAACATGTTAAACCAACTATTCTTGTTTGTTTGGGCATATAGATGCTTAGCCAAAAAGATAAGCTGACATAAGCTCGAAAACCATTTGGTGAAGTTCTGATGCTTATCCTTTGGTAAGCTTAAATTGTTTTAGTACATTGGAAATATTAATGAGCTTTATCTCACTGGTTAAAGTTAACAATCTAGATTAATTGTTGTGAGTTCACACTCATTCCAAACTAATTTATATAGGGAACTGATTATTGCTTTAAAACTAAATAGTTCATTTAATTCACCTTTCCGTCCACCTTCTTCAATTTCTTTTGTTGTTGCTACTCTAGTCATGCTCGATGCTTATGCAAACTATGATGTTGTGCAATCTATGAAACAAAATATGACAAGCAAAATCATATCCTTGATGTGGATGTTCTACATCATTGATCGTGATTGCAACATGATTGGCTACGGATTTGACAACTATGGGGATTGACGAACCTAAGTTGATTATAAGGAACTAAGTGAGGAAATGATAATGATTTGAAATTGTCAAGGGAGCAAGACAAAATGGTTCTAGCTTTAATGATTTGTGTATACAAGGAAGGCTGAGCTAAATTGTCTTTGTTGGAAATTTCAAGTATTGGAAATTTCAAGTAATGGGTAAAAATTACCATATTCTAGTAAATGCCTATTGTGGAGAGCATGATGACCTTAATGCTTCTTGATGCTTATTGGATAGAGCACGATGCAATGAGATAAAGAAAGATTTTAACAATATTATGCACACTTTTTGATGTGCCTATGCTTAACATCCTTACTCAACTTATCTAATAGGATGCGCTTAAAGATTTTATAGCTTAAAAGATGAGCAAAAATTATTTAGTGCTACAGAGCTATTCGGTTGGGGCTTGAGTTTGGATTAAGAGACTAAAGTACTTATATCAAATAACTCTTATGTGACTTTTCTAAGCCTTCAAAATTTTTTAGTTTGATTGTTCTTAAATTAGGTTTAAGCCTTGTTTAAGCTAAGTACCCAAGAAGGAGCTTGCACTAGCTAAACATTTTATTCCTCCTTTCCCTACATTAGACTATCCTTCTTGCAGTAACCTCATTCCTCCCTGCAAAAATAACTCATTTCAACACACAAACTTGCCTTTGTTTCCTTTCATCACGTTACAAACATCGTCTTGTGTCCCATTGATGCTACAATTATCATGAATGTTGTTGTCACCATTATGTTTAATCCTATAAAGTTGTTACTGCAATCACTGTCGATTGTGCAATCGTCAGATTATTAGTTTAATTAATCAATTAATTCCTAATTATTCCAATTAATCTACTCATTGTCAATATTGTTAAAGGTGAGTTGGGGGCTCACATTGGTGCTCGGGCAATGCAAGGTGAAATCATCTAGTGCGATACACCTAGTGCTTTACAATGCTGCTCATTGACAAATTAAATTATAAGTTATGAACTTAACTTCTTATTGTATGACCGAATTAATAAGCTTTTCTTGTATGACTGAACAATTCAAACTTATAATTTAATTTTAATTAATTTTAATTCAAGGATGATATGATTATAACTTTCTAACATTGACAGCAATTAATTCCTACTCTGAATAGTCGTTGCTTTTGTCAGTTATCTTTACGGCTACCAAACAATTTAAAATTACCAATTGGCTTGAGCTTACGAGCTTCTCCCTTAGTTTATGCTAAGCTCCAACCCAAACAGGCAGGGGGGTTAGGTTGCCTTAGTTTAAGCTTAAGCCCCAATCAAATAGGCTTTATTTGTATTCTTCATTGTAAAAATGCTTATTATCTGCTTTTGACTTTTCTTCTCTAGGATCCTTTGAGAGGTGGAAGAGATGAGCTACTTGAAGACATAGTTTCTTTCATCCATGCGGGCGATGCTGCTTCTCTAGCCAAAAATGCTGTTGCACCTCCTGCAAGACGCCTTGTTCCTGAATTGATGCTGCAATTAGCTCGCAAAGTCAGCCCTTTCTAAATTTTCAACTTAATTTTGAGGTGATGGTTCAAATCAAACTACTTTATGCACTGCTCTTGCAAGAACAACTTTTACTGAATAAATATTCTGATTCCAACTGAGTTTATACACCAATCAACATACATAATGCACGTTGATGTTGCAAATTATTTAAGAGTCTTGTGCACATCTCCCAGAAGTTCTAATGCTAACCCTTGCAAATATATACAAAATTGTCAGATGGGCTCTTTGATTGGTGTTGTGGTGGTATTTGTTTTATCTGTCGGTTGTTTTCTCCCTTTTGTGTGGGTTGGGTTTGAGGTTACGGGTGGATATGAAGTTCCATGTTTCTGGGGCAAAATGTACTCATATTAAATAAATCCAATTAAATTGGGAGTTGCACCTTTTCAATCATGGATCTGAATTATACAAGAAATGTCCTAATTGAAAACTCGTCCTTTATGTGATAATTTTCTAAATTTCAACTCCTTGATTCATAAGTATGGCTTAAATAATAAATTTTATCATTCAATGATCAGCAAGTTCCACAGAAAAGGAAATCTTTAAGTTTCATTTCTGAGTCATATTTTTTATGTTAAGTAAAATTTGGAAAATAACTAATTATTTTATGAGATGGTTCCGTTGTTGAACCAAAGATTTGGTTGAGAGCTTTTTTTATTGAAATCTTCTAATCTGAAAGGCTTTCTTAGTTTGTCGGATTACTTTTTGTTATAATTCACTATTTGCATGAGACATTGTAATCTGTCCTTGTCTTCTACTCTGTTGAAGTCTATCTGAATCATGGAACATTTCTGAATTTTTGTATGATCTTAAATTATAATACTTTCTTAATTGTTCATCCGTTCCTAGTTTGTTACATTAAAATGACTTGTTCTTGTATGACCGAATTAATAGAACAATACTTATCTCCCTGATTTCCAATTTCGTTATTTTTGTCTGCCAAGTTCTGCGACTATGGTCAATAATTATGCTGACTCTCATATGAAGTTTCCATATTTCATAGGAAAAATGCGAACATACAGAGGTAATAAGTTGAAAATGGGGATGGCCATTTATTTAATTATTTCATCTAAATAAGATAGCCATATCCTTCTTATAAACTTCTTTAAGAAAAGAGAAGAGCATCTCATCACTTAAAATTCAGATTAATTATTTTCTTATAAGTAAAATAAATCATTTAGATTGCAAAGATTATAAAGTTATTTTGAGTGAAAGTTTGTGCCGAATATACCTTATTAGTTTATGAATTTAAGATGATGGGTGGAATATGAAAAATGAAGTAAAATGTTATTCTAGGATTATGAGGGTATTTAAAAAATACTAATAAAAATATTTTTTATAGTAGGATTCAATATCATAAGATTTTGACTATGCATGAGGAAGATAATAATGTAGGAAAAATAGCTAGTGATATTAAAAATATTGTAAAAGATGTACTTAGAGTATTAAAATGAAAACTCCTAATAGTAAAAATAGTTTGTAGTAGAATAAAACTGTGCAAGAAAAGATAAAAAATAAGAAGCTTTATCATAAAAATTGGTTTAGATATAAAAGTTTAACAAATTAAGAAAGATATAAAGGGGCCCATAAGAAGACTAAGAAAACAATATATGATGCAAATAATTTAGCTTTTAATGATTTATGTAATAGATTATATGCTAAAGATGACGAAAGATGTATGTATAAGTTAGCCCAAGTAAAGAAATATGAGAAGTAAAAATTTAGTTCAAGCAAAGTGCATTAAAGATGAAGATCAAAATGTGCTTTTATTAGATATAGATATTTAACAAAGATTGATAAGATATTTCGATAAGTTTTTCAATAAAAATTGTGAGAATATGATTGACTTTAATGACCCTAGCACCTTAGATGAAAATAGATATTTTTATTTTTATCGTCGTATTAGTAAAACCGAAGTTAGAGAGACTTTAAAGAAAATGAAGTATGAAAAAATTATTGTACCGGATGATATTCCAATAGAGGTGTGAAAATGTTTAGGAGAGAAAGGAATTTCTTGGCTTATGAAACTTTGTAATATTATTTTGAAGACTAAAAAGATGCCAGATGAGTGAAGGAGTGTATTGATTCTTATTTTTAAGAATATAGGTGATGCCAAGAGTGCGACTTATAGAGGAATTAAATTAATGTGTCATACTTATAAACTATGGGAGAGAGTTATTGAGCATAGGTTACGTCGTGATACTTATGTTTCTCAAAATAAATATGTTTCTCAAAATAAATTTGATTTCATGCTAGATAGGTTTATTATGGAAGCTATACATTTATTGAGAGGTTTGACGAAGATGTATAGAGAGAATAAGTAGGATCTACATATGATATTTATTGATTTAGAGAAAGCATATGGTAAAGATTGGAGAGAAGTGCTTTGGAGAGTTCTAGAAAAGAAAGGATTTAATAATGCTTATACTCAAGTCATGAAGGATATGTATGCAAGAGCTATTACTTGTGTTCAAACATAATATGGTTTGACCAAGCATTTTCCTACTTCAGTGTCATTGCATTCAGGATCATCCTTAAGCCCATAACGTTTTTGCTTTAGTCATGGATGTTCTTACGAGATAGTTGCAAGAGGATGTACACTGGTGTATGCTTTTTGCTTATGATATTTCTCTTGTTGATAAGACTAAAGAGGGTGTTGAAGGAAAATTTGAATTATGGAGGTCAATCTTAGAGTCTAAATGTTTTTGTTTGAGTAGATCTAAAACGAAATATATGGAGTGTAATTTTAATAGTAATAGATCTAGTGGGGGAATTGTGACTTTGGGCAATCAAGACATTAATAACAGTACACGTTTTATAGATATCTCGGGTCAATCATTCAAAGTGAAGGTGAAATAGTTGGGGATATTATTAGTAGAATTTAAGTTGGATTGTTGAAGTTGAGGAATGCATCAGGCCTATTGTGTGACAGAAAAGTACCCCTTAAACTTGAGAGAAAATTTTATAAGATGGCGGTGAGACATGCAATGCTTTATGGCATAATTGTTTGCCATCAAAAGAGAAGTATAAAATTAAGTGTTGCAGAGATGAGGATGCTTAGGTGAATGAGTGGTTTCACTCTTAGAGATAGAATGCGAAACTAGTATTATACGTGAAAGGTTGGGGTAGCTCTAGTGGCTGATAATAATAGAGAGAGTTGCCTTAGATGGTTTTGACACAGAAAATATATTAGGAGAGTAAATGTATTAGATTTGACTTATGTTATGAAAGGTAGAGGTAGACCTAAAAAGACTTGGTTAGAAAATTTTAGAAATAATATTTTTTTATAAGATTTAAATGAGAGTTTGACTCTTAATAGAACACAATTGAGAAAAATAATTTATGTAACCGATTCCATATACTGGGATAAAGGCTTGATGTTCTTGTTAAACTTGTCTTCGTGTGGTTGTTTTGTATATGTCAAGTCAATGCCATAAGCATTGCTTTTTGATGTAACTTTTCTCTGTAGACAAAATATTCTGTATGTTTCATTTCAGTGGTACAAATTCTGTAGCTTTTAGTAAATTATAGAGGTTAACTACCTATTTTATGTGAGATGGATACATGTTGAATTGTTGATTTGGTTCGGATTTTTATTTATTGAAATTTTCAAAGGTGATAAACATCCTTGGTGTTAGGGATTGCCTGCTATATAATTCAATATTTATGTCCGACTTTGTATCTGTCCATGTTGTCTACACTGCTATGAATTTTGTAGCTTTTAGTAAATTTTAGTGATTAACTACCTATTTTATGAGAGATGATTCCATGTTGAATTGCCGATTTGGTTCAGAATTCATTTTATTGAAATCTACAAAGGTGATAAACATCTTTGGTGTTAGGGATGCCTGCTGTGTAATTTAGTATTTTCAGACCTTGTATCTGTCTATGTTGTCTACACTGTTTATTACCAGCTGAGTAATTGAGCACTGCACAGTTCCTGCATGAACTTAAACTATGTTTATTTTTCTCAGCCTTTACAGCCCTTCTACTTTCAGGAGACTTGTTCTTCTTGATCAAAATATCAATCAAGTAGTGATACCATAACTTCTTGATTTCGAACATGACCATATGTTTTTGCAACAATAGTCAATGGTTATGTGACTCTTATATGAAATACCGTGCCTTAGCTCTTTAAAAGCCTCTATTTTTCTTACTATTGCAGATTTTCTACAAGACGATGTGACCTTATTCTTTATGGCCTTGACATACTGAAGATGCTTTTAGGCTGTCAATTTTGTTTAGTATTAATTGAATGGCTAACTCAATTCATTTTGAAGAACTAGTGTCCGTGAAATTCAAAAGAAGGAATCGTCAGCGTTCTTCAGAATTGACTGAGGTACAAGAGGTGATGAAGCGCAGGAATCACAACTCTGCTCCCAGTTGGCCAATCATAAACACATCAGAAACTTTTGTATCATAAACACATCAGAAACTTCTGTATCATAAAGTTATAGAGACATTATCTTTTGTTAACATCATAGCTTATGAAACTAGTGAATTGTTGGCATGCTTGCGCTCCAATTGTATTCAACCATTCAAATTTAATTTCTTGCATCAACTCCTTGTGCTGAAAATGTCAACTATAATAATTCTTCCTCTCTTCCCCTAAGCCACCAGAATGTGGAGCTTTGATCACTATTAGTATCAGATTGTCACTTGATTTTATCATATGAGAGAGATTATCAGGTAGTGAACATCGTTATAAAAAGGCTGTATTTTATTGCTGTAGGCAAACTAGCATACACATTACATAATAACCTGATCTGAGGTTTATGATAATTTTATTAGAGTAACTGGATGTTGATAAAGAGCCTTCTGCTGTTCTATGTGACATCTCTTACTACTTACGCTGTTCTTAAGTTTTTCCTGCTGGTTTTCCAACTTTAGCCTGCATAATAACACCAGAAACCGGAAGTTATGTTTTTTTGAAAAAATAAATCCCACTAATAGCCAGTTCATCTCCACCATGACATTGGATTGAATATTGTTTAGTGTTTACAGATTTGTTCTAATGAATTTTGATGAAGACATTTGAATCATTATAAATTGTCAATCTGTCAGCATTAATTGTAAACTACGTAGAATTAATATAGTATACCTGAACTTTAGTTGGTGCACGAGGCTTCTGTTCCACCTTTGGAGCAGGCCTTGTAGAGACGGCCTTGGGTTTAACTTCAGTAGCCTTAGGTAGTTCCTTATTGGGCTGACCTACGGGAACCTGAGCAGTACACGCAGGTTTCTCTGCCTTCAGGGATGCCATTTGGTATTTTTGGCTCTCACGGTCTTCTTAACTGCAAGGAAGTCTTAAGAATTGCTTGATAGAAGTTAGTTATCTGGGTGGGAGCATTTATAGGTGCAAGTTATTCACTAGAATCCTAGGGAATTAGATTCAGCAACCAGATGACAAAGGTGGTGTTATTATTGAAGTTTGTGGACATGGTATCGAATGCTGTGGATTGTGAAATCACAATTATTGCACGAAGAATTGGATTCATAAAGTCAGTCATTTTGAAGCTTCCCTTGGCTAGGAATAGCATCGCATCTTCCAACTTGATTGGCATATTTTACTCGTTGCGTGCATATCCTTGAATTGATGCTACGATTCCGAACAGGATTTACAAGGAAAAAAAAAGAATCAGGACTTTATACAAAAAAATATATATATCAGGATAACCGGTATATATATATATATATATGTTGCGGGTTAGAATATATGCTGCAATGGAGTTGGAAAATTTCCATCTTAGCATTGTACGGATATTCAACACACAAACAAAAGAAAAATACAACACAAATTTTTATGTGGAAACTCTAGAAAAGGGGAAAAACACAAGGACACGCCCAGCTGAAGGGTTCCACTAGTATTTGCTTTGGTTACAAGTGGTTGACTCGTCCTTGAATTTGAGAATGATCAAATTACAATACTCAACTCTCGGATTTGAATTCAGTTACAGATAGAGTAGAAATCCAGCGATGTTGAGTGGTTGGGCGGAGCTCTGGTGTTAGGTGGTGGTCCGGCGAAACTCTGACATCGGGTGATGGTTCGGCGGAACTCTGGCATTAGGTGGTGGTTCGGCGGAACTCGAGCGTTGGGTGGTGGTTTGGTGGAACTCCGGCGTCGTGTGGTGTTTCGGTGGAACTCTGGCGTCAGGTGGTGATCTGGTGGAACTCCGGCGTCAGGTGGTTGATCGGCGGAACTCTGGTGTCAGGTGGTGATCCGGTGGAACCCCGGCGTCAGGTGGTGATCCGGCGGAACTTCGACGTCAGGTCGGCTGCTGGGTGGAAGTCCGGAGGGAGTTTGGTGGTAAGAGAGCACTCTTACTTCTCTTCCTTGGCTCCTTCTCTTCTCTTCTTGCTTAGGTCCCCTCTCATGAGAAATGAGGGTTCTATTTATAGTTTTCTAAGAGTGGCATGACTAGTAAATAAGAGGAAGATCAAGGGTAATTTGGGAGTGGTTCGAATGGATGATCGATGTTGAATCCCTTGATCATGGATCGTTCATTAAACATTTGAAGGCCTTAATGATATCAGAATCCGACAATCTTGGGCTCGTTGGATTCGTCTCGTCGAGCATCTCGATTCGACTACAAGCATGTCATGTTTGGGAATCGTTTGGTAATCCAAATTATAGTTTGAATCCTCCAAATGAGCTTTGAGTATTTGATTTGGACTCATTTGGGCTCGGATTGATTTGAATTTGGTATTGTTGGGTTTGTATTTTTTAGACCTTCAGTTCGACTATAAGTTTGCTGAAATCGGAGTTCAAATGGTCCCAGATTTAATTTTTGAAGCTTCCAACTTGATTCTTGCCTCGATTTTCATACCCGATCAAGGTAATTTTTTGATGATATATCAGTTGCCCCCCTATTTTCATAGCGGGCAAAGGGGCGCGCTCCCTAGAGCATGCGGCAGTTGCTATAACTACTTTTTAATTTTTTTTTCTTTAGGTGGGCTCCACCATTTTTTCAACTGGCTGGCGATATTGAGTCGTTGCCCGCCTCTTTATATATTTTTTTCTTTAATTTTCAGATTTTGAATATTTTTTTTTAAATTTTTGGATTTTGAATTTTTTTTTAACTGGCGCGTTGTGCCGCAGCTCGCCTCTTTATTAATTTTTTTTTGGATTTTGAAAAAAAAAATTCTTTTAAATTCGAAAATAGCAATTTTGGCCCAAAAAATTCTTAAAATTTTGAAAAATCTTCTAGAAGCTTAATTTCCTCTCTTTTTCAAATCCCCCACCCCCCAATTTCAAATAAATCTCCCGCCCCTTCTCATCCTAGAAATACCCCCCTTGGCGTAAGAGGAAAAATGCACATTTCTCTCTTCTTTCTTCTGCTTCTGACTTTCTTACAGTTAAGACATTCCACTATTTTTCGTATGTAACTTTTCCTACACAAAATCAGTGCCCCTCTCCTTGTATAGAAGTTAGAATTTCATCTTCTTTCTTTTTCTTTTTCTCCCATTTTTCTTCTTACTCTAGAGGCATCTCATTGCTTTTGATAGGTGGCATCTCCTATTCAAATTCAGTGTCCCTTTTTAGTGTAGAAGTTTAAATGGGTGACCACACCTCTACCAAAATCCCCCCAGCCAAAGGAGATTGCCCCGCTGTCCAATCTGAGGGTCTGAAGAAGTCTCCAAAGGTGGCTAAAGCTGATGATGACGCAATTCCTTTATCATTTTCAAGAAGAAATTTCACTTCCCTAATGATCTCGTGATTAAAGTGCCTGAAAAATTCGCTGATGCCTGTTCCTCTCCCCCAGTATATTTAACGGTGTATGAGTTCAATTTTTCGGCGGGACTCAGATTTCCACCTCCACCGAAGTTGATTGACATTTTGACGACATGTGGAGTGAGTTTGTCCCAGCTTTCTTATAGAGCCATGTCGATTGTAATGGGATCGATTATGTTCTTTAGAGATTGTGGGGCGGTGTTATCTCCAGAGTGTGTTTCTTGGATGGGTCATCTTATCAGTGATACGCAGGGTCGTATCTCTTTTATATCCAAGTGGTTGGATATTCATACTCGGGATCCATCAAGAGGCTGGGATAGTGACTTCTTCTTTGTGCAAAATAACTAGAATCTCTAGGAGAAATAAGGAAAACTCAAGGATCTACCCATTCCCCTACATGTTGGAGCAGAGGATTTATTAAAGGTGCTTAATCTTCCTGATGTCGACACCCTCCACTACGAGGTACACTATTTGAGCAAATATGTAGATGAAGAATATTTGTTCAAGGTGGGACTTTCTACTCAGGTAGGGAGATCACATGCACATATACTAAAGATGTCGGCCAAAGTTCTAGAGGCAGCTATCGAACCCTCAAAGGCTTCTCCTAAACGATCAGGGAATAAGGGTGATCCACAGGCATCTAAGAAGAAAAGGGTGGAAGAAATTTTGACAATCACTAGCAAAGGTCACCATGTCTCTCCATCCAAGTCACACATTCTAGAGGATGTTTAAAAACATCAATGATTGGTTATCGACGAGCTGAGAAGTTGGTGAGTTCTCACTCTTTTTTGTTTTGTCTTTTTTCATTCTCATAAGGATATGCCCCTTACGAAGCTTTTCTTATTATTTCAATTGGTGAAACATATGTATCTTGAAATTGAAATGACCAAGGCCTTAAATGATTGGAATAATGAGTTTGTGAAGGTTAAGTATCTCCAGGGAGAGTACAAAAAGAAATATGATGAAAAAATCAAGGAGATGAAGGTGGAGGAGGAGCAGCTAGCAGAGTGTAGAGTACAGTTGGCTACTATAGTAACTTCAGCCTCCTTATAGATTCAGTAGATGGATCGCCTTCACATTGAGTTGGTGGATGCCCAGGTAGTGATAAATCAGTATGTAAAGGATCAAAAGACTCTTGAGGAGAATATTGCAACCATTAAAGATGAGAACAAGAGGCTCCAGAGTTTGTTGTCAGAGAAGGAAGCCATATCCAAGTCAGAGTAGTCACCTTTTAGAGTCATAGAAGAATTCAAGAAGTCTGTTGCCTTCAAGATGATCATCAAGGATCAGATTCAGAAAGCTCGTAATCAAATATATGATGTGGAGGTGAAGGATTTGGAGTTGGAGTGTATAGAGGAATGCTTCATCAGAGATTTTCTGAAGGGCGTCCATCTAGTGCACCGAAAGACTGGAGCTGAGATTGAGGGGTTGAGGCCTAGTCAGGCTTCTGGTGACTCTTCTTCAGATTTTGATGGTGATGAGGTAGAGAGTGAGTTGAAGAAGGCCTTTTTCCTTGAGGATGAGGATGATGTTGATATTCTGTAGTATTGTTCTGTTGTTGGTTGTACCACTTGATATGTTATTGTGATAATTGCATGTATTTGATATTGATGTTTTCATATAATATATATGATGTTCAATGATATATTAAAATATTATACATGTTCTTATCTTTTCTTTCTCATATGCATATAAAATTTATTTAGTTTTATTTCAATTTGGATGATGAGAAATATTTTAGTGAGCTCTTTTGATTTGAGCAAATGTGAGAGACATCCTCCTTGGATGTTTTGACCTATCCGAGGTTGTTAGTCAAATCATCTACTTGATGACATTAACCTGTCTGGAAGAGGTCAGATCAAATCCCACTGAGATAAATCACTTAGTGATTTGAGATTTAAGATATCCTCTTAGGATGTTTGATCTATCCGAGATTGTTATTCAAATCTTTTGCTTGATGACACTAACATCTAAGGAAGAGGTCAGCTCAAATCCCCCCAGGAATTGATCATCTAGTGATTGAATTACAATATAAATTATATATTTCTCAAATCATGGATAAAGAGGTTAAATTCTCAGTTGGTTTTTATCTTTTATAGAAGGAGATAATATCACAACAAAGTGAACATCACATTACTATATTATGTAAGACAATACAACAGTTCCTTAGTATAACTTAGGGATACGGGGGCTAGAAGTATTTTACCACAATAAACACGCAAGGGATATATATGAGGCCATCATAATAATACTGAAGGGATACATACAAGGATAGTCATAACAGCTTGGGAGAAAATACATAACACAAGAGAAATAGTACTATCAACACATACTAATAATACTTACGAATGTTCCCAACATTTCAAGTTTGAGGGAGCATCTTCCCCATAGCATCCTTCAGTTTAAAAGTGCCAGGCTTGACCATAATTGCCACCAAATAAGGACCCTCCTAGAGGGGAGATAGTTGCGCTGAGGGCCTTTTCTAGTTGCCTCGATGCTGCGTAGAATCAGATCCTTGATTGAGATACATCGAGGTTTGACTCTCTGGTTATAGTGACGAGCAACCCTTTGGTGGTATGCAGTGACCCTGCGTAAGGCTACATCTCTTACTTCTGGGAGGAGATCCAAGTTATTTCTGAGCTTAACCTCATTGTTACTGAAGTCGAAAGTCTAAACTCTATTGCTTGGGACTCTGGTATCAAGTGGTATGATTGCTTTCGTACAAAAGCAGAGATTATACGGGGTTTCTCGTGTAGGAGTTCTAGCGGTGGTCCAATAAGCCCAAAGTACATTTGGGAGTTCTTCCGCCCATTTCCCCCCAGCCTTTCCTAGGCGTATCTTCAACTCTTTCAAAATTGTATGGTTCGTAACCTCCGTTTGCCCATTAGCTTGAGGATGGACGACAGTTGTGGACTTGCTGAATATGAAAATTCTTACAAAAGGATGTAAAGATCTTCCCTGTAAACCGCGTCCAGTTGTTAGTAATAGCCCTTACAGTAATTGTCAAAGCGACAGATTATGTTCTTCCACAAGAATTGTTTAGCATTAGATTTAATAATTTTCGTTTGAGGTTCTTCCTCCACCCATTTGGTGAAGTAATCTACGGCCAAGATGATAAATTTTTGCTATCCAGTGGCTATAGGAAAGGGTCCTATTATATTAATTCCCCATTGGGTGAAAGGCCATGGGCTCTGAAGTGATGCAAGCTCCAAGGCGGGTGTATTAGTAAGATTGGAATGCAATTAGTAGTTTTCGTACTTTTGGGTAAACTCAAGTGCATCCTGGTTCATTGTAAGCCAATAGAATTCCTTCCTCATAATCTTATAAGCTAATGATTTTCCTCCCAGATGTTCTCCACATACTCATGAATGAACTTCTCGGAGTGTGTAATCGGCTTCTAAAGGTGGGAGACATTTAAGGTATGGTCTACTAAAGGCTCATTTGTACAACTCACTAATTTGTGTCACCACTCACCACCAATAATAGTGAAATTTGCTACTTGCCTCCGAAGTCGTGTTACAGCCATGGGGTCTTTAGGCAGCACTCTGTCCTGTAAGAAGGACAAGATAGGATCGATCCAAGAAGCCTCTCTTGCTTCATCGATTGATTGTATGACCCACAGACCTTGGATACTGGGAAAGTGGATCTCCTCGATATACTTTCTCTTATATACATCTCCAGTCATTGATGTAACAAGTTTAGAAAGAGCATATGCTTGTGTATTTTGCTCTTGGAGAACATAAATGATCTGATGCTCTCTTATATGGGCTAAGAGAAACCTTACGATGTTATAGTACTGGGCCAGTTGCGGATTGTGGAGATCAAACTCCCCTCCACTTGAGAGGTGACTAACTATAAATCGATGTAGACCACCAAGTTCTGCACCTCACAGTCGATTGCCAGCCTAAATCTAACGATAAGGGCCTCATACTTGCTGTGTTATTCGTTGCAGGGAATTTAAGTCGGAACCCATACTCTAGGGTAACTTGCTGTGGAGAGATCAATAAAATTTTTGCCCCGAAACCAGAACTTTCAGAAGCTCCATTAACATACAACGTCTAGTACGAGGGAGAAGGAAAAGCACTTGGTGGCTTGTTAGATATAGGGATGGTGTATTCAACTATAAAATCTGCAAGTGCTTGAGATTTCATATCAGGTCTAGGCAAGTAGTGGATATCAAACTCTCCTAATTCTACAGACTACTTGATGAGCCTGCCAGATGCTTCTAGCTTTTGCAGGATACTTCTCAACAATAGATTTGTGTAGACTCTAATTGTATGGGCTTGAAAGTAAGGGTGTAGTTTCGTAGCAGAGTAAACTAACACCAAAATTGTTTTATCCGCTAGGGGATAACGTCCCTCTGTTTCAGATAAGATCTTACTAACATAATAGATGGGACGTTGTACAACATTCTCTTCTTGGACTAGACCGAACTGATTGCCTGGGCAGAAACATTTAAGTACAAATATAACTTTTCTCCATATATTGGTTTAGAAAGTAGTGGCAGAGATGCCAAATACTTACATAGCTGTTCGAAGGCTTCTGGGCATTCATCGGTCCACTGGAAGCCTGATCAACGAGCACCTCTGAGTATCTTGAAGAAGAGTAGATATTTGTCTCCTGAACGGGCCAAGAAATGAGACAATCTTGTAATCCTTCCATTTAATCTCTAGACTTTCTTGATATTTTTTGGGGGCACGATCTCCCTAAGTGCCTTGATTCTCTTAGGATTGGCCTCAATTTCTCGGTGGGTTACCATAAATCCTAAGAACTTTCCAGAGGTGACTCCAAAAGTACACTTAGATGGGTTGAGTCGCATGTTGTAGTGTCGTAGTAGGTGGAAGCACTATTCTAAGTCATATATGTTGAGATTTTTTAAATATTTTTCACCAGCATATCTTCAAGATATACTTTGATAGAGCACCCAATAAGGTCTTTGAAAATCTTATTTATAAGGCATTGATATGTGGCTCCAGCATTTTTGAGCCTAAACGGCATCACCCGGTAGTAGTATAACCCCTTATCTATCCGAAAAGCTGTTACCTCCTCATCATTGGAATATATTTTTATTTGATTGTAGCCAGAGTAGGCATCCATAAAGCTCAACATTTGATGCCCGGAGGTGGTATCAACCAATTGGTCAAAATGAGGAAGCAGAAAGCTGTCTTTTGTGCAGGCTTCATTGGGATCTGCATAGTTCATGCACATTCGCCATGCTCCACTTACCTTCCGTACTATGATGACATTTGCCAACTAGGTAAGATAATATACTTCCCGTATAAATCCAGCTTCCAAAAGCTTATCAACTTCTTGCTCGATTGCTTGTTGATGATCTGGCGCAAAATTTCATTTCTTTTGGATCACTGGCTTGCACGTCGGGTTGACTTTGGGGGAGTGTATGATCACTTCCGGGTTAATTTCGTGCATATCTACCGGAATTCGTGCAAAAATATCTTGATGCTACGTCAAAAATCTATGTATTTTTTCTTCTCTTCATCTGAGTGAAGAGACCCAATCTGAATAGTCCTTGAAGGGTATTCTTCTGATATGGATACATTAGTGAGGTCTTCTACAGGAGAATCCCTCTGAGGTATATCTTCTCTCCGGAGATCAAAATTCTCGATGCTGAGGGTAATTGTTGGACGTGGTTGAACCTGCCTAATATAGCATATTTGTGTTATTTGCTTATCTCCGCGTACTACACTGACTCCTGTCGAGGTGAGGATCTTCATTTTGAGGTACGGGATGGAGGCGATAATCCTAAAGATTGATTGGAGCGGCCTTCCAAATATAGCATTGTAAGCTGATTCTGACTTTACTATAATAAACTGAATGGAGTGTGTAGTCTGTCAGGGAAATTCTCTAATTACAACTGGGAGATTTATTGTTCCTTCTGCTCGTACAGGTCGATTGTCAAACCCGTATAGTGGACCTGCAGCAGGTTGAAGCTTTTCTCTGGTGAGACCCATATTGAGAAAAGTCGAGTAAAATAAGACATCCACGAAACTTTCTTTATCCACCAAAATTCTTTTGACATTATAACACTAGTCACCTATCCCCATATTAATTACAAGCGAATCTTGATGAGGGCTTTTCTCCCTCTAAATCTTAATCATCGAAAGTAATAGAATGATCGATATGAGTTTTGTTTGGTGCAGGATTTTTATCTATAGCTAAAAAGACCTGGTTAGATAATGTGGGGCCTCCTGCGATGGTCTCAATCTCACTAACTATTGGACTATTATTCAACGGTTGTCTATACTATTGTTGATTTTTCCCCTCAATGGGATGAGCTTCCTCTCGAGTAGGTGGATCTCAAATAAATCGTCAAAGATAACCTTGATCGATAAGCCTTTCAATTTCATCATTGAGCTACTTACAGGCTTCGGTAGTGTGGCCACGACTATGATGAAAATGGTAGTATTGGTCCTAATTCCCTATATTTGGTTTCAAGGGATTAGGCCACTTTACGTTCTCCTGATCTTGGATAGCCATCAACACATTTGCCCGAGATATATTTAGTGGTGTATACTCCTTCTCCTGTCGAGGTTCTCGTCGTGTCATTGGAGGCTAGGAGGTAGATTATTCTTCTCTTGTTTCTTTAGTTGTAAGAACGAATTATCCATCCCAGGTGTACTTTTGCGCTTTCCATTTGCTCAAACTGCTCCTATGAGTATTTATGGCTTCATCTGCAGAGATTTGTGCCTCCACGAGATGGGTCAGGTCGGCATATGAATGAATTGTATCTCGCATGAATGCCGAATAAAAGGGCCTAGGATGGAGGCCTCCAAGAAAGACTCCTCTCAGCAATTCATAATCGACTCCTAGAATTTGCTAAGTCTCGGTGGAAAATCATTGAAAATACTCCTTCAATGATTCTCCCTCATTTTGGCGGATTCTGGAGAGGGGAAAAGAATCCTTACCAATTGTTCGATTGGCAACAAATAGTTCGACAGATACTTTGGCCAATTTAATGAATGAAGGGAACGTTCTGACTGGAAGTCAATAAAATTACATTCGAGCTTGGCCTTTGAGTGTAGCAGGAAAAATCTGAAAGAGGAGCGCAGTTGAGGCTCGCTGGATATGCATGATGGTTCTATAGTGATCGATATGCTCGTACGGGTCGGATGTCCCATCATAGGAATCAATGCTCGGTAGTTTGAATCCTATCAAAATGGGGTATTCAAGGATGGCTTCAGTCAGAGGTGATGACTCCTGGAAGTCCAAGTAACAAAGAGGTTGTCTTACACCTCCCACGGGAAACTCTTCTCCTACCAATTATCGCAGTTCATGACGAATGGCATTGCGAGGGAGCTCGGCAACATGCGGTCGGGCTAAGTCTTCAGAGATTTTCCAAGGAATACGAGGTTGCCGACCGGTGTGCGAAGGATGAGTAGAACTCGTTGTGTCAACAAATGCATTATCTTGGTGATTGCAGATGCCTCCTTGGCGGAGGAAGAGGAATCTTTGCATAAAGATGTTCGAGTTGAACAACTTCAGCCAGTGGTGGATCTTGAGGGAGAAGAGCCTCCTCCTGTGGTGGTAGCACCGGTTGTCGAGTCTCTCGTAGGAGTTGAAGGATCTCATTTTGAGATTCTTCCATCTTTCGGATACGTTATTCTAGGGAAGGTCCTGAAGTTTCTTCTCCAGCAGTATTTTGTCCTCCAAGATAAAAAGAGGCAGATACTTGGCATCCATGATTCATAAACTGATTCTTGGATTGGTGGGTGTTAGAGTGGGAGGCTCCCAAGATGAGATTGCTATGCCTGTTGGACATTGAAGCAAAACTTCAAATTGTGGAATAGTGTTCCCACAAACGGCGGCGATAGAGTTAGAAAATTTTCATCTCAGCATTGTACGTATATCTAGCACTCAAACAAAAGAAAAATGCAACACCAAAATTTTTATGTAGAAACCCTGGAAAAGAGGAAAACTATGCAGCCACGCCAAACTAAAAGGGTTCCACTAGTGTTTGCTTTGGTTTTTAGTGGTTGGCTCATCCTTGAAATTGAGGATGATCAGATTACTATAATAAACTCTCGGATTAGAATTCAGTTACAAATTGTGAGTAGAAATCCAGTGTCGTTGAGTGGTCAGGTAGAGCTCCGGCGTCAGGTGGTGGTCTGAGGGAACTCCGGTGTCAAGTGGTTGTCCGACGGATCTCCGGCATCGGGTGGTGGTTTGGCGGAACTCCGACGTTAGGTGGTGGTTCGGCGGAACTTCAGTGTCGAGTGGTGGTTCGGCGGAACTCCGAACTCCGGCATCGGGTGGTGATCCGACGGAACTTCGGCGTTAGGTGGTGATCCGACAGAACTCTGGCGTCAGGTCGGCTGCTGGGTGGAAGTCCAGCGGTGGTCGAGGCGTTTGGTGGCAAGAGAGCACTCATCATTCTTCTCTTCCTTGGCTCCTTCTCTTCCCTTATTGCTTGGGTCCCCCCTCATGAGAAATGAGGGGTCTATTTATAGTTTTTTAAGAGTGGCATGGTCAGTAAATAATAGGAATGTTAAGGATAATTTGGGAGTGGTTCGAATGGATGGCCGATATTGAATCCCTTGATCATGAATCGATTATTGAACATTTGAAGGCCTTAGTGATATTAGAATCAGACAATCTTGGGCTTGTTGGATTCGTCTCATTGAGCTGCTCAATTCGATTATAGGCATGTCATGTTTGGGAACCGTTTGGTAATCGAAATTATAGTTTGAACCCTCCGAATGAGCTACGGGTCTTTGATTTGGACTAATTTGGGCTCGGATTGAGTTGAATTTGGTGTCGTTGGGTTCGTATTTTCGAGACCTTCAATTCGATTATAAATTTGTTGAAATCAGAGTTCAGATGGTCCCGGATTTAATTTTTGAACCTTCCAACTTGATTCTTGCCTCGAGATTCGTGCCCGATCATGGTAATTTTTTGATGATATATCAATATGGAAATTTTCTGATAAGGAAAAAAGAAGAAGAAGCTATAGTTATACTTATGAAAGTATAAGACATCTATAAAGGACATTATGTTTTCCTTAACTAAATTTGATATTTTTTTATTCACAAAATACATGCAAACTAATGAGCTCATCCTGTTGTTAATTTTTGGGAGGTTCTAATACAATCGTTTTTTTTTCCAATTCCAAGCAGTGAGTATATGTAAATATTTATAAGTGATAAGTCATATTATCCTTAACTGAATTTACATTTATTTGCAGGCTGCATTAAAATTTTATTAGCAAAATTCTCAATAGTAGCAACAACAATAAACCTTTATACCATTGTGGGGCAACAAAATTCATAAGATAAAAATATATTTAAGTTATATTGAAAAATGGAATTTATGATGATACTTGTCAAAAAATTACAAGTATGTAGCCATAAATACATTAGAATACGAACAATTTATTGAGTCTATCACAAAGTGAAATTACAACTTGGATAAAGTTGTTGACTTGCTTAATGAAGTTGGTATCTTAACTAGAGGAAGTCGTAAGCTAGTAACATTTTAGCTTGGGCGAGTAGGTTTTGTTAATAACTTAGAGTATGCTTTGCGAGTTAACTAAGAGCTTGGCGATTTCACCATGATCTTTGTTGATTTTAAACTCTTGCGAGTTATCAGTAGTTGGATAACTTTGCCTGAATCAGATATGAGATATATGAATACATAATTCAGTGTTTTGATACTTTTATCTCTTATTTCTTTAAAAAATAACTATACTAAACCAAGAGGCTAAATAAAAAATATCTTCTTGTAAAATCAGCATTTGGACACAAATTCGATGTTTCTACTAATTTATATTACATCAGAAGAAAATCTATAACTAAAACCCTACTCCCTTGTTTGGAATGACCTTTATCTCGAATTTTTATCCCTCCAATATTGCTGGATTCTCCTTGGCCAAAGATGTCATGGAGAAAATAAATTAGAAATTTAAAAATTTTATTTTATGATCGAATACTACATAAAGAATAGTATATCATTTTAAAATATAAAAAAGATATTCTACGATAGATTTGAAGCAAAAATGGGATTTTAGAAATTTTCCTATGTTCTTAGAGTTTTTTTCTTTAACTAATGTTGGTAAGTTGGGGATTATTCTACCATAGGCTATAAAATTCTCATAAATGCAAGCACTTATGGTTAAATGCATTATAATAGAAGTGATTTACTCTTAATTAAACTATTATTAAATATTTTTTATGATTTTAATTTGAAAAAATAATATAGTTTTAGAATTTTAAAGATATTGATTTAATTTGGAATAATTTCTTTTTTTTTAAATTGAGGTTATATTTTATCAATGCAAGATTAAGAAATTACTTAGAATGTGAGGACTTATGATGTGATAAATGAGAAATTATTAGCCTTAGATTTTAAAATTAAGGTGATATAGAATAGTAGCTTGAATGTAAGTTGAATGAAATTTAGGGGAGAAACAACTTTCAATCCCACTAACAGTTTAAACAAGCTTGACTTTATAGGACTTACTGCCTTGCATGAAAAAAACTGCTAGCTAAAACCACCTAGTCAATTTAAAATCATAATGTCAATATTTATAAGCGATTTAATATAGTTAGGTTTTTTTTATTAACAAATTGAGACATGTAATATAAGCAATGAAGCCAAGTAGCCCAACTATGAATGATATGTAATGCTTCTAACTAATGCAAAGTTTTATGTTTATTCCTTTGGTGTCTTTTATTGGTTTTAAATTCTTAAGTGCGAGAGTTCTTTCTCAGATGATTGTTTAGTCTTCCTTGTAGGAGAAGATTAAATAAGCTTAGATATTATATGATGAATATATATCAGATTAGTTGATCAAATTCAGTTGGGAAAGAGAATTGATTTGCATGTAGATGATCAAGGTGTTGTGAGTTGTGGTAGTTGACCGTGGGTTTGTACTAGAGTTGGTCTAAGGTGAGAGATTTTGCATGCAGCCCATTATTCTGGACATATGATTCACCCAAGTAGTAGCAAGTTATATCATGATTTGAGATTATTGTTCTATTGGTTGGGTTGAAGAGCTATAAGGTTGAAATTATTTTGAAGTGTGAGACCTGTAAAATAATAAATGTTGAGCATTTAAAACCTATTTTTCTGTTGGATCCTTTTATCTATTTATAAGCAAAAGTGGAAGTTTTCAAGATAAATTTTTTTTATGAGATCCCAAGGTTGAGGCAAGGTCATGATCCAGTTTGGACTGTGGTTGATAGGTTGACCAAGTCAGCTCATTTTCTTCTTATGAAATCGACAGACATAGTAGAGAAATTGGCATAGCTATATGTATGAGTTACAATCAAACTTCATGGAATATCTAAGAAGATTATTTCATATTGGGATGATCGATTTACATCTAGATTGTGGAAGAGTATCCAAGAAAGTCCAGCAACTAAGTTGAATTTAGTATAAATTTTCACCCATAAATAGATGGCCAGTCCTAGAGAAATATTCAAGTGCTTGAAGATCTATTAAGATTATGTGTATTGGATTTTGGAGGAAGATGGACAGATCATATTACTTTGATTAAATTTACCTATAATAATAGTTTTCAAACAAGTATCGATATGACTCTTATGAAGCATTGTATGGCTGAAGGTGCAGAATACTATTGTCCATGATAGAAGTGGGTGAGAAAAAAATGATGCATAATACCCACTGAATTAGTAACTAGTTTCAGATATTCTGACTCAGTCTGTTAAAGGTAACTCATTCAATTTCTATATTTAACACCTCTTGCATGTGTATGTGAGTGTTTTGTATGCATGTAAATGTTTAAATCTATTTTAAAGCTGGTTTTGAGGGTCTGTGTGCACAAAACCAATTTCTAAAATTTTTTCCTTAGGGAATCATTGTGTTGGGGTAGGCGGCATTGCATCATGGAGCTCTCTATCTTTTTGCCAAAATAATTCAAATATGTGGTGCTGGGGTGGTGTTATGGCATTGTGCTCTCTAATGGAAAGCGTTGCAGTGTAGTAGGGCTGAGTGCCACATCATTAGGTTCATATTTTATAAAAATATCCTTTTACACCAAAATATTTTAAAAATTAAATTCATTCATTCTCCTTAGTGTGTTACAGATCTGGATCCAAGACTTGTGATTTTGATGATAACAAATATTATTAGATTTCTCACTATGCTATCTCCTGATAATTAAATTTATTGCATACTTATTTTTGCCATGCTCACTAACATTTTAGGACCCCAGCTCACTTGCAACCTTGATTAGCTCAAGACTGGGTAGACTAGGATTAAAGTCTATATTTTTTAGTCTTTTTGTACTTTTTACCTTTCTTGAGTTAAAAATGTATTGTGGTGGATCCTAAAGCTAAGTAACCTTGCATACAAACACTCAAGGGAGTGAGTTGGTGAGTTAGAAAATTTTATGTTCTTGAATTAATCATATAGTACAATTCATATCGTACTAGATGATTTTTTTTCTAGAAGATCAGTTAAACTGAAAACCCCAATTTGGGCACCTCAGTTAATTAAAATTGATTAAACTAATTATTCTGTATGGTCCGTATCATACAGGATGATCATTTATAATCAGTAAAATATACACTAATCATAATTTAGGTAATATTTTAATATTTGAATTTTGTGTCTAATCATACCATATGATATGCATCGTACTGTACGATATATGACAATCATACCTAAATTGATCATGTGATTAGGTGTTTAATTATTGTTAAATTTTTTGATCATATCGTATAGAAAGATCGGAGATGATTGTAAATACGACCCGATTCTTGCATGGGATGATAATTAAATCCTGCCCCTCATACTAGATGATTAGCTATGTGTTTGTACTGATCGTACAACATGATTGAAGATGATCATACTGTACGACCCAATTTTTGCATGAAATGATAATTAAATGCCACCCCTCATACTGGATGATTAGCTATGTGTTTGCACTAATCGTACAGGACGATGTGCCCAATTGTATGGGATGATCAAGATAAACAATTGAATTGATTATACAATGAGATATAGTTCGTAGTCGGTGAAAATGCTATTTTGAACTAATCGTACAGTACGATCTTGGATCATGCTGGACAATTAAAAGTGCTAGATTGAAATTTAGGGCGTTTTTGGAGACTCTCTATTTAAGCTCTTCCCTTGCCTTATTGAAAAGGCTTTTGACTGCTAAGTGCTTTTGTGAGGGAGCAAAGAGATGTATAGGAGAGCCTTGGGAGAGAGAAGAAAGGGAGAGATTTTTGTAAGGGAGATTTGTGAGGGATTCACATGGTTACTCTAAGCAAGGTTCTTCCTCATCTTCTTCAAGCTTCTGCCTTGATCATTTGGAGGCTCCAGGAAGATATTCTGTAGCAACAGTCCCAGGTTCTCTACCTTCTCCAGGAGGAAGAAAATGGATTGCAGGTTCTCTGCCTTCACCAGGAGGGTAAAAAAGGATTCTAGGTTTTCAGCCTTCTCCAGAAGGGTGAAAAAAGATTTCAGGTTCTTTGCCTTCACTGGGTTGGTGAAAAATATTTTGTAAGGGTTTCTTCACCTTATTGTGGGTGTAAAAGGAGAGACACTACTTTTAGTGCAATACCTAAAAAGGAGGTTTCTAGGGAGTGGACATAAGTCAGGTTAGACCGAACCACTATAAATTTTTATGTTTTAATTTTTTTATTTTGTGCTTTTATTTTTTATGGTTTATTATGTAGTTGATAAACTTTTAATTTTTGTTATTGTAATTTTAATTTTCTTTCGCATTAAGGGGATAAAGGTGCTTTCTTTTTTGTTTTAAATTTTTAAATAACTAATTCACCCCACTTCTTGGTTAGCATTGGGCAGGTTTCTTTAGGTTTAATAATCTACATGAACTTTTAAGTAGGATCAGAGAGGGATTCAAAAACTAAGTTTTAGAAAACTTTTAAAAAATATCCATGGCTACTTTTGGTAATTGTAATACGGAGGAAGGATATTCAATCACATGACCACCTTTATTTGATTATATTCCTTTTGATTTTTAGAAAATTCATGTCTACCTTCTTATAATCTATTAATTATCATGTGTCGATGTTAGCTCAGGAAGGATATTTTGTACCTTCACATTTTATAAATGGCATTAAAACTGAAATACCTTTTTCTGAATGAAGTATAGATGTTAGAGATTTAGCCCAACTAAATGCAAAATGTTTAAACTATTTTGTGTGTGTTAAAATCTGAAGATTATATGCATGTATCTACTTACATAATTAGAAAAGAAATTTGGGATAAACTCTGCATAACCTATGAAGGAACAAATGAAGTAAAATAATTTAGGTTAAAAATTCTGCTCCATGATTATGAACTATTCCGCTTGAAACCTAGTGAGTCTATTTCTGGAATGTATACTAGGTTCAACCAAAATTTCACTTCCATACATGTATTAGGTAGAGAACTAACAAATTCTAAAAAAGTGAATAAGATTCTGCGTTGTCTACCTAGTTCCTTTGGTGCAAAGATTACTGTTATTATTGAATCCAAGGATCTGAATGTTTATTCAATTGATAACTTAGTTTGATCACTCATTATTTACAAGCAAGTAGTGAGTCAAAGACAGATTAATTTAGGTGAGAAAATAAAGGAAAAAAACTGTAGCTTTAAAGTTTGATTATTCTGATAGTGATAATTTTGTGCCTGAAGATAATGATCACATAATGTTGATGACAAGGCAATTCAAAAGCTTTTTAAAGAAAAAAAGCAAAAGCATCATTAGCAATGGAATAAAGGTAAATCTAATAAAAATTCCAAAACTTCTTTTGAAGTCATTTATTTTGAATGCAGGAAGCCAGAACATGCACATGAAGATTGATTGCCCAAATCTTAAAGCTCACCTAATCAAGAAAAGGGTGAAGAAAAAGCCAAATTCAAAAAGAGCAAGTAACAAACTCAAAAGTCTTTTTGGGCAGGCTCCGCTTTAGACTCATCTGAGATAGAAGTGTTGCAAATCTGGTTTTGATGATGACAAACATGTTTCCAGTGTGTTTTGCTTGGCTAATCTGTTTCAGGCACAAAAGACCGCGAGCCACTCAAGCCAACTCAAGATCGGGTCCAAGTGTGTCAAATGTATGATTTTTCCTTTTATTGAGTCAATTGTAATGTAACTGATTCCCTAGCTAAGTAACCTTGCACACACACACTCAGGGAGAGAGATTGAGTGAATTAGAGTTTCTGTTGCAATTTTATTCAGATCGTCCTGGACGATATCCACATCGTCCTGGACGATCCAGTTAAAACAGAAACCCTAATTAGGGCGACTAAGTTAAGAGGGTCTGATTGAGCCGATCGTCCTGGACGATCTATGGATCGTACGGGACGATATTCCCAAATCAGAAATTCTCAGCCGCCAGATTAAGTTAGGCAAGTTTTATTTTAAGTATTTTGGTCTGATCGTCCCGGACGATACGTGTATCGTCCTGGACGATTCACTACAATCATGCCTAAATTAGTCTGGTAATTAAGGAAAGCAATTAATGTTTAATTGATACGATCACATCGTCCTGGACGATCGCAGGATCGTCCCAGACGATCGTGATCGTCTTGTGCATTTCAGCTGTATGTCCAGAACTATGTACAGGACGATTTGGGGCCTTTTTGAACTAATCGTACCGGACGATTACCCTATCGTCCGGGACGATCAAGTCATTTTTTGGTCATCCAGCATAGATTTCTCTGGACGACCCGAACTGTCTTCTGGACGATTTCCTTCAATTTGAACTAATCGTCCCGGACGATCGCAGGATCGTACGGAACGATATGAACAACTTTTTCTACTGATCGTCCAGAAGAGCCAGATCGTCCAGGCTGAAACAGCTGAATTTGAACTGATCGTACAGGACGATCTACCGATCGTCCTGGACGATCTACCGATCGTCCTGGACGATCTACCGATCGTCCTGGACGATCTTGGCTGACAAGTTGAGATTTAGGGCAAATTTTAAGCCCTCCTTTAAAAGAACTTTTTCCAATTTTTGGAAAAATCTTTTGCTGCCTTCCTTCCCTGAGAAATCCTAGAGAGAGAGAGAGTTGGGAGAGAGAGAAGAGATCTTGTGAGGGGGAGTTAGTGAGGGATTCACTAAGGTTGCTCCAAGCACGGATCAGAGTCGTCTTCTCCGCTCGTCGTCTGTCGTCTAGTCGGTGTTCTTCGTGGGAGGATCGTTCGCAAGAAGATCCGGGTTCTCTGCCCGCTTCAGGTGGAAGCGAAAGGAGTTCGTGGGTTCTCTGCCCGCTTCAGGTGGAAGCAAAAGGAGTTCGAAGGTTCTCTGCCTGCTTCAGGAGGAAGCGAAAGGAGGTCAGGTTCTCTGCCTCACCGTGTGGTGAAAAGGAGGTGTTTTGTACAGGCTTCTCCGCCTTACTGTGGGAGCAAAAGGAGAGTCACTTTCGTTTAGTGCAATACCCGGAGGGGAGGCTCCGGGGAGTGGACGTAGGTCAAGTTGACCGAACCACTATAAAATCTGGTTTGCTTTTTCTGATTCAGTTTTGCATTTTACTTTTCAATATAAACTGCTTGGGTGAATATCGTTGGTTGATCTTTTCGTTATTATTTACTTGTTTCCGCTGCTAAGTATCGAAAAGATTTTCATAGTTATCATGAAATTTTTAAATAACCAATTCACCCCCCCCCTCTTGGTTAGCCTCGGGACTAGTTCACTAGGGCTTAACATCCCTTTCGAACTTTCAAGTGGTATCAAAGCGGGATTCAAAATTTCTGTTTAAAAACTTTTGAATTTGATCCAATGGCTAATTGTAACAATCGTAATACTGCTGAAGGTTATTCTATTACCAGACCACCATTGTTTGACAATATTCCTTTTGATTTTTGGAAAACACGCATGTCTACTTTTCTGCAATCTATTGATTATCGCATGTGGATGTTAGTTAAGGACAGATACGAACCACCTTTTTGAATGATTAACAATGTGAAAACTGAATTGCCGTTTGCTGATTGGACGTTTGATGATCGTGATTTAGCACAGTTGAATGCAAAATATTTGAACTGTTTCTTTTGTGCTTTGAAATCTGAAGACTATATGCGTGTTTCTACTTGTACAACGGGAAAGGAAATCTGGGATAGGTTATGTATAACATACGAAGGTACAACTGAAGTCAAACAATCTAGGTTAAACATCTTGTTACATGATTACGAACTTTTTCGCATGAAACCTAGTGAGACTATTTTAGAAATGTACACAAGGTTCACTCAGATTGTTACCTCTTTGCATGCTTTAGGTAGAGAACTTACCAACTACGAAAGAGTGAACAAGATTCTTAGATGTTTGTCTACTTCTTATGATGCTAAGATTACTGCTATTACTGAATCCAAAGATTTAAATACTTACTCTATTGACAGCTTACTTGGATCACTCATTGCTTACGAGCAAGGGGTGAACCAAAGGCAACTTGATGCAGGAGAACGCAAGAAAGAGAAGACCGTGGCACTAAAGGCCAAAGATTCAGATGCTAGCACTTCCGGGTCTGATAGCGATGAAGTTGCCTTAATCACAAGGCAATTCAAAAGCTTTCTAAGGAAGAAACATAAGAACTATCAGAAGTGGAACAAGGGTAAGTTCAATAAAAACTTTAAGGGTTCATCTGAATCGGTTTGTTTTGAATGCAGGAAGCCTGGACACATTAAGGCTGATTGTCCAACACTTAAAGCTCACCCAAGTAAGGAGAAGGGTGAGGAGAAACCAAAGTTCAGAAAGGACAAGAAGCAGATTCAGAAGGCGTTCTGGGCAGACTCTGCATCCGACTCTTCTGAGACTGAAGCTGAAGAGGAGGAAACAAACTTGTGTCTGATGGCGGATGATCACCCTGGTCAGTCGGACCAGGAAGAGGTATGTGAGCTTACTTACGATCAGTTATTTGAAGTTTCTGAAAAGATTCATACATCGTATAGGAAGCTTAAGAAAACTCATGCTAGTTTGAAACTAGATTATCTGACTTTGCAAAAAGAGCATGAAGTGTTGATTAAGGATCATTCCACCATTGATAGCAATCACATGTCTTTACTAGATGAGTTTGATGAACTGAATAAAAAGCATTCTGATTTAATTGTTGAGCATAACTTGTTAAAAACATCGCATGATGAATTAGAACTTGCTTTTAAGAAAGTGAATGATTTGGCATCTGAGTTAGAAAGTATTGAAAGTGCAAAAACGTTTGAAATTGGAAGTTTAAACAACACATTGAGTTTTTGAAAGTGAAAATCAGTGCTTTTGAAAATAACAAAACACCGCCTACTTTTGAACAATTTTATGCACCGCCACCTTTTAAAAATTCTGTTGCAAGTTCATCAAAGAATGTTTCATACACTACTAGGAAGAGGCACTATCACTCACGACGTTTAGTTAATCCTTTTCCTGGTGTTAGATGTTTTTCATGTGGCATGTTAGGACACATATCACACACTTGTACTGTTCACCGTAGTACACATTGGGTGTGGAGACCCAAACTGCCTGTTGCACAGCACAGCACGCATGCATCGTATTCTTCTTTTCATAAGAAGGAACCCAAACCTGTTTGGGTTCCTAAGACTGACATTTGATGATTTTGTAGGTGTGCTCTCACACAAGACCTCGTGAGAGCATGTGGTACCTGGACAGCGGATGTTCTAGACATATGACTGGAGATGCAAATCAGTTCATTTCGCTGGAGGCCAGAGCTGGAGGCAAGGTTACACTTGGAGATAACACCACCAGGAAGGTGGTAGGCACAGGTATGATTGGTGATTCAAAGAATTTTGTGATTGATAATGTTTTGCTTGTAGATGGACTGAAACACAACTTGCTGAGCATTAGTCAACTCTGCGACAAGGGATACAGCATCAAATTCCTACCCACTGGCTGCATTTTAAGCTTAAATAATGAAGTTGTTTTGCAGGGGCAAAGGATCAACAATGTCTACAAGATGGATGTAAGTAGCATTAAATCTGATAATTCAATTTGCTTAAAAACTGCTGCTGATGAGTCTTGGTTATGGCATAGGAGATTGTGTCATGCCAGTATGAAAACCCTTAGGAGAGTCACCCAAAAGGACTTAGTTAGAGGTGTGCCCAAGCTTAAGTTCACTAAGGATCACCTGTGTGATGCCTGTCAGTTGGGGAAGCAAGTCCAGTCCTCTTTTCACTCTGTTAAGGACATTAGCACCTCTAGACCTTTAGAAGTTCTTCACATGGACCTCTTTGGACCCATTAGCACTGCCAGCTTAGGGGGGAGAGTCTATAGTTTTATGATTGTTGATAATTATTCAAGGTTCACTTTAAGTTTTTGTCACACAAGTCTGAGTCATTTGATGAGTTTAGATCTTTCTCTATTTGGATTCAGAAGAAGTTAGGATGTGAGATTATTACCATCCATAGTGATCACGGAGGGGAGTTTGAAAATGAAAGATTTGGAAGTTTTTGTGAGGATCATGGGATTAGTCACAATTTTTCAGCTCCTAGGACCCCTCAGCAGAACGGGGTAGCTGAAAGGAAGAACAGGACCTTAGTGGAAGCCGCTAGAGCCATGCTTGCCGAGTATTCACTTCCTAAATACTTTTGGGCTGAAGCGGTGAACACTGCCTGTTATGTGCTGAATAGGGTGAATGTGAGAGTCAAACTGAACAAGACACCTTATGAGATCATTAAGGGTAGAACATCAAATCTGTCCCAGCTCCATGTCTTTGGCTGTAAGGTTTTCATTCTGAACAACGGGAAGTCACCCTTAGGAAAATTTGACCCCAAATCTGATGAAGGAGTGTTCTTAGGATATTCAAGTGTGGGGAAATCCTTTAGGGTGTTCAATAGGAGGACTTTGGTGGTGGAAGAAACAACCCATGTAGTGTTTGATGAATCTGATCCTAAGGAGTCTAGATCTGAAGTAGAAGATGAAGAGATTGTTGAGGTTACCCAAGGAGTTGGAAATACAAATTTGGAGGAAAGGGTAGAACCTCAAACAGAGCTGCCTAGAGATTGGAGATATTCTTCGAGTCATCCTAAAGAACTGATCTTAGGAGACCCTTCTGAAGGTGTTAGGACTAGGCATGGACTTAAGAAGGAAGTAAACCATTCTGCCTTTATCTCAATGACTGAACCCACCAACATCAATCAAGCCCTGTCGGATGAATTTTGGATTTTAGCTATGCAGGAAGAATTGAATCAATTTGTAAGGAATGATGTTTGGGAGTTAGTAGAAAGACCTAAAAATTAAAGTATTGTGGGAACCAAGTGGGTCTTTAAGAATAAGATGAATGATTCTGGTGTGGTGGTGAGAAATAAGGCAAGATTGGTGGCTAAGGGGTATAATCAGATAGAAGGGATAGATTTTGAGGAAACTTTTTCCCCTGTAGCTAGATTGGAAGCCATTAGAGTGCTACTAGCCTTTGCCTGTTACAAGGGATTTAAGCTATTTCAAATGGATGTCAAGAGTGCCTTTTTAAATGGGGTAATTAAAGAATATGTTTTTGTAGAACAACCCCCAGGTTTTGAGAGTTCCCAATATCCAAGTCATGTCTATAAATTAAAAAAGGCCTTATATGGATTGAAACAGGCACCCAGAGCTTGGTATGAGAGGCTTAGCACATTCCTGTTAGAAAGAGAGTTTGTTAAGGGGAGCGTAGACACCACCCTTTTTCTGAGGAGAATAGGAGATGACTTACTCATTGTCCAGATTTATGTTGATGATATAATTTTTGGATCTTCTGATAAATATTTATGTGATGAGTTTTCCAAAACAATGAGTAAGGAGTTTGAGATGAGTAGGATGGGAGAATTTTCCTACTTTTTGGGGTTTAGCATAAGGCAAACGGATGATGGAACCTTTCTCAATCAATCAAAATACACTAAGGACATTTTGAAGAAATATGAAATGGATAAAGCCAAGCCAATCAATACTCCCATGCCCTCCTCAGTTCAGTTAGATAAGGATTCAAATGGAAAATCTGTTGATCAGAAGAAGTATAGAGGGATAATAGGTTCACTGCTTTACCTGACCGCTAGCCGACCTGATATCATGTTTAGTGTCTGTCTTTGTGCTAGGTTTCAGGCTGATCCTAAAGAGTCCCACCTGACTGCTGTTAAGAGAATTCTTAGATATCTTTTAGGGACCCCAAACCTAGGAATTTGGTACCCTAGGCACAGCACCTCTTTTGAGATCATTGGATATTCTAACTCTGACTTTGCGGGGTGTAGGGTGGATAGGAAGAGTACCTCTGGGACTTATCAATTTATAGGACAGTCGTTAGTCTCCTGGTCCAGTAGAAAATAGAACTCAGTTGCACTTTCCACTGCTGAAGCTGAGTACATTGCCTTAGGGAGTTGTGTGGCCCAAGTTCTTTGGTTGAAGCAGCAAGTCTTGGATTTAGGAGTACCTGTTGGCACAATTTCTGTTCTGTGTGATAATACTAGTGCCATCTGTATCTCTAAGAATCCAATCCAACATTCTAGGACCAAACACATTGACATTAGGCATCACTTCATTAGGGACCATGTTACAAAAGGGGACATTGAGCTACACCACGTAGCAACTGAAAATCAGCTGGCTGACATATTCACTAAACCACTGGCCTTTGACTCATTCAGCATTTTGAGAACCAGATTAGGAGTGATTGATATAAATGCTTGATTCTGATGACTGCTGATTTATGATTGTTATGATTGGTATTCTGATTTCTGTTAGTTAGTTTTTTGTATTCTGTTTTCTGATTTCTGTTAGTTAGTTTTTTGTATTCTGATTTCTGATTTCTGTTAGTTAGTTTTGGTTTGATTATTTGCTTTCAGTTGATTTTATTTCTTCTACTGATTTCTGTGTTACACTTTTTTGTTAGTTTGATTTGAGTATTTACTTTGTTATGATTCTCTACCTGCTTTTATTTATTTACAGGTTCATATCTTGCACTTACTGTTTTATGCTTTTCAAGATCTGATCACCGCTCACTACTTCTGGTGATCTGAATTTTTGACTGGGAGTTTTTACCTTATTTTGGTTTGGAAGCTGATAAGCAGTGATTGACTTCGCTGAATCTGTTAAAGGGAAGAAACATTGATAATTGTTTCTCTTCCTCTAACTCCTTTACTGGTGTGTAGTTTCTTTTGAATAAAAATCCTTTTCAAAATTAAAATGTTAGTTTTTGAAATAGAGATTATTTTATCTTCCTACAGTAATCTGCCTCATATCAATAGTATTTTTCAAAGTCTTGAGTCATTAGTTTGATTTTCTAAACCAAGTGATTGCATTTATCATATGTTGTATGGATTTTGTTTTGTGAATCGTTCTTCCTTACTGCAGAGAGTCATCTCCTATGTCTGGAAGATAATCTCACAGCTGAGACTCTTTAATGATTATGAAAAAGAGAAGGCTTATAAAAGATGCGCAGTGCGCCAGATAATTTGAAAAAGAGGCATAAAATGAGCCCAAAACTGAAAAGATGCGAAATTGCCAAATTGGATACACAAAGTGTATCAAAAATCAAAAGATGCACAAAGCGCCAACCAATTTGAAAAAGAGGCACAAAATGAGCCCAACACAAGCCTTCTTTCCTTTCAGATTATTAAATGTCTTAGAAAAATCTGTGCGCCACTTAATATTTTCAAAAGCTTGAGTCTTAAAAATCCTGATTTCTGATTTTTTACTTTGTAACACTATTATATCAGATATTTTTCTGGAACGAGGCTTGAAAGGATTTCTTTTCAAATCTAATATCTTTTATTCTGAATCGGATTTTTGTGTTGGAAGAGGTTTGCATTGATAAGGTGCCCGGGGTCGGAGTTACGAAAGTTGATTATTTCCAACCTTTTTTGGATTTCAGCGCTATCAATTATCCTGTCATTGGTTTTTGAATCTAACATCAATATGTTTATTTTATGTTTTATTTCCGTGTTATGTTTTTTCCCTCCTCCTTTTTGTGATGTCAAAAGGGGGAGTCAGAGTTGTAGTCGTGTCGTGTCTGTTTCTGTTGTCTGTTTCATGTTTTCTGTATTGTTTGAGCTGTTAAATGAAAATTTAAAAAAAATGTTTGTTTTGTTTGATCTCCTAGTTTACCTTGGTTTTCAGACTACTTTACAAATGTTTGCCATCATAAAAAAGGGGGAGATTTTTGCAAATCTGGTTTTGATGATGACAAACATGTTTCCAGTGTGTTTTGCTTGGGTAATCTGTTTCAGGCACAAAAGACCGCGAGCCACTCACGCCAACTCAAGATCGGGTCCAAGTGTGTCAAATATATGATTTTTCCTTTTATTGAGTCAATTATAATGTAACTGATTCCCTAGCTAAGTAACCTTGCACACACACACTCAGGGAGAGAGATTGAGTGAATTAGAGTTTCTGTTGCAATTTTGTTCAGATCGTCCTGGACGATATCCACATCATCCTGGACGATCCAGTTAAAACAGAAACCCTAATTAGGGCGACTAAGTTAAGAGGGTCTGATTGAGCCGATCGTCCTGGACGATCTATGGATCGTACGGGACGATATTCCCAAATCAGAAATTCTCAGCCGCCAGATTAAGTTAGGCAAGTTTTATTTTAAGTATTTTGGTCTGATCGTCCCGGACGATACGTGTATCGTCCTGGACGATTCACTACAATCATGCCTAAATTTGTCTGGTAATTAAGGAAAGCAATTAATGTTTAATTGATACGATCACATCGTCCTGGACGATCGCAGGATCGTCTTGTGCATTTCAGCTGTACGTCCAGAACTATGTACAGGACGATTTGGGGCCTTTTTGAACTAATCGTACCGGACGATTACCCTATCGTCCGGGACGATCAAGTCATTTTTTGGTCGTCCAGCACAGATTTCTCTGGACGGCCTGAACTGTCTTCTGGACGATTTCCTTCAATTTGAACTAATCGTCCCGGACGATCGCAGGATCGTACGGAACGATATGAACAACTTTTTCTACTGATCGTCCAGAAGAGCCAGATCGTCCAGGCTGAAACAGCTGAATTTGAACTGATCGTACAGGACGATCTACCGATCGTCCTGGACGATCTGGCCGACAAGTTGAGATTTAGGGCAAATTTTAAGCCCTCCTTTAAAAGAACTTTTTCCAATTTTTGGAAAAATCTTTTGCTGCCTTCCTTCCCTGAGAAATCCTAGAGAGAGAGAGAGTTGGGAGAGAGAGAAGAGATCTTGTGAGGGGGAGTTAGTGAGGGATTCACTAAGGTTGCTCCAAGCACGGATCAGAGTCGTCTTCTCCGCTCGTCGTCTGTCGTCTAGTCGGTGTTCTTCGTGGGAGGATCGTTCGCAAGAAGATCCGGGTTCTCTGCCCGCTTCAGGTGGAAGCGAAAGGAGTTCGTGGGTTCTCTGCCCGCTTCAGGTGGAAGCAAAAGGAGTTCGAAGGTTCTCTGCCTGCTTCAGGAGGAAGCGAAAGGAGGTCAGGTTCTCTGCCTCATCGTGTGGTGAAAAGGAGGTGTTTTGTACAGGCTTCTCCGCCTTGCTGTGGGAGCAAAAGGAGAGTCACTTTCGTTTAGTGCAATACCCGGAGGGGAGGCTCCGGGGAGTGGACGTAGGTCAAGTTGATCGAACCACTATAAAATCTGGTTTACTTTTTCTGATTCAGTTTTGCATTTTACTTTTCAATATAAACTGCTTGGGTGAATATCGTTGGTTGATCTTTTCGTTATTGTTTACTTGTTTCCGCTGCTAAGTATCGAAAAGATTTTCATAGTTATCTTGAAATTTTTAAATAACCAATTCACCCCCCCCCCCTCTTGGTTAGCCTCGGGACTAGTTCACTAGGGCTTAACATCCCTTTCGAACTTTCAAGAAGCTGAAGAGGAGGTAACCAACCTGGGCTTAATGTCAAATAATCATCTTGATCATTTCAATCAAGAGGAGGTATGTGAGCTTTCCTTTGATGAACTATTTGAAGTTTTTGAAAATATTCATAATGCATATAGGAAGCTCAAGAAAATGTATGTAAGCCTTAATTCTGACTTTTTAAACTTGCACAAAGAGCATGAATGTCTTAGGAAAGATCACTCTACATTGGATAATAATCATATGATCTTGCTTGATAAATTTGATTCATTAAATAAGAAGCATCTTGATTTAACTAATGAGCATAAGTCCTTGAAAGCATTTTATATTGATTTAAAAAATTCATTTAAGGATTTAAATGCATGTTCAGATGAAGCTGATAATAGGGAGTATGAATTAAAAGTTGACAATGCAAATCTGAAAAGTGCAAATAAAATTTTGTAAGAAAAACTAACTGCTCCTAAAGAAAATAAAACATTACCACAACATGCATTATCTAAACCTAGGAAGAGGAACCATAACTCAAATAGACTTATAAATCCATTTCCAGGAGTTAGATATTTTTTTGTGGCATGCTAGGATATATCTCCCACACTTTCACTATCCACTGTAGAACACATTTGGTATGGAGGCCAAAATTACATAGACCACAACATAGAATGCAAGAATATTATCTTTTAATCCATAAGGTGGAACCCAAAATTTTTTGGGTTCCTAAATCTAACCCTTGATGATTTTGTAGGGCTGCTCTCACAAAAGACCCATTGAGAGTATGCGGTATCTATAAAGCGGATGTTCAAGGCACATGATTGGAGATGTAAAGTAATTTATCATGCTGGAGGTCGAGGTAGGGGGCAAGGTAACACTTGGAGATAACACCACCAGGAAGGTGGTTGAGTAAGATATAATTGGCAACTCAAAAAATTTCATGATTGAAAATATTTACTGGTAAATGGCTTAAAATATAATCTGCTCAGCATTAACTAACTCTGTGATAAAGGTTTCAGTATAAAATTTTTATCTACCAGTTGCATAATAAGCTTAAATGAAAATACTATTTTTTAAGGAAAAGGAATTAACAATATTTACATGCTCGATTTAAATTATATTGATTATGCTGCTTTTCTTTACCTAAAAATAGTTGTTGATGAATTCTGGTTATAACATATGATACTATGTCTTTCAAGCATGAAAAATCATAGAAAAATCATCCAAAAAAGACTTAGTAAGAGGCATACCCAAACTAGAATTCACTAAGGACCACCTGTGTGATGCCTGTCAGTTAGGAAAGTAAGTTAAATCCTCCTTCCACTCAATTAATGACATTAACATAAGCAAACCTTTAGAAGTTCTTCACATGGATCTATTTGGACCCGTTAGCACTGCAAGCCTAGGAGGAAACATCTTTGGGTATGTGATTATTGATAATTACTCAAGGTTTACTTAGGTTATATTCTTATCTCATAAAAGTGAATCATTCAAGAAATTTAGAACATTCTCCACTTGAATTTAGAGAAAGCTAGATTGTGAAATTTTGACCATTTACAGTGATCATAGTGGAGAGTTTGAGAATGAAAATTTTGAATCTTACTATAAGGAGCAAAGGATAGATAACAACTTTTTAGCTCCTAGAATCCCTCACCAGAACGGGTTAGCTGAAAGAAAAAATAGGACCTTGGTAGAAATTACTAGAGCTATGTAAGCTAATTACTCACTTCTTAAATACTTTTAGGCAGAAGTGATAAATATAGCATGTTAAATTTTGAATAGGGTTAATGTTAGATCCAAACTAAATAAGATACCCTATGAAATCCTTAAGGGTAGGACACCCAACCTCTCTTACCTTTATGTCTTTGGATGTAAAGTGTTCATTCTAAATAATGAGAAATCTATACTAGGAAAGTTTGACCCCAAATCTAATGAAGGAGTTTTCCTAGTATACTCAAATGTTGGAAAATCCTTTAAAATTATTAATAAAAGGACACTGGTGGTAGAGGAGACCACTCATGTAATTTCTGATGAATTTGATAATTTTGGAGGGTCAAGGGCTAAAGAAGAAGAAGTGGTGAGGTCACCTAAGGAGTAGAATCTATAAATCTAGAAGAAAGGGTAGAATCTGTAAATCTACTTCCTAAAGAATGGAGATATTCTTTAAGTCATCATAAAGAACTAATCTTAGGAGACCCATCTAAAGGTGTTAGAACTAGGCATGGACTTAGGAAAGAATTTAAACACTCTACCTTTATCTCAATGATTGAACCCACAAATATAAATCAAGCACTATCTGATAAATTCTGGATCTTAGCCATGTAAGAAGAACTAAATCAATTTACTAGAAATGATGTTTGGAAACTAGTTAAAAGACCTAAGGACTAGAGTATTGTTGGAACAAAATGTGTTTTCAAAAATAAAATGAATAATTCTGGTGTAGTGGTTAGAAACAAAGCAAGACTAGTGGTTAAGGGGTAAAACCAGATAGAAGGGATTGACTTTGAACAGACTTTTGCCCCTGTCACTAGATGAGAAATAATAAGGGTGTTACTAGCTTTTTCCTGCTTTAAGGGATTCAAATTCTACCAAATGGATGTTAAAAGTGTCTTTTTAAATGGAGTAATAAAAGAAGATGTGTATGTTGAACAACCCCTAGGTTTTGAAAATTCATAATTTCCCAATCATGTGTTCAATTTAAAAAAGGCATTACATGGACTGAAATAAGCACATAGAGCATGGTATGAAAGGCTAAGCACATTCCTACTAGATAGAATATTTGTTAAGGGGAGCATAGATACCACCCTATTTCTCAAAAAGGTAGGAGAAGAACTACTTATTGTCTTGATCTATGTTGATATTTTGTTTGGATTCACTAATAAAACATTATGAGATGAATTTTTTAAGATAATGAGTAAGGAATTTGAAATGAGTATCACGGGAGAACTGAACTACTTTCTTGGATTTAGTATAAGGCAGAAAAATGATGGAATTTTTCTTAGCAAATCAAAATATATTAAAGATATCCTTAAGAAGTATGCAATGGATAAAATCCAAGGCAATTAACACTCCCATGAGTTTTATAGTTTAGTAGGATAAGGACTTAAGAGGGAAATTATTTGATCAAAAGAAATACAGGGGAATAATTGGATAACTTCTTGACTTAACTGCTAGCAGACCTGATATTTTATTTAGTGTTTGTCTCTGTACTAGATGTTAGGCTGATTGAAAAGAATCCCACTTGACTGCTATTAAGAGAATCCTTTTATATCTCTGAGGAACTCAAAACTTGGGAATCTGGTATCCTAGATAGAGCACTTCTTTTGAAATCATAGGATATTCTGATTAAGACTTTTCTACATGGAGGGTTAATAGGAAAAGTACTTCTATAACTTGCTTATTCATAGGATAATTTTTAATTTCTTAGTCCAGTAGAAAATAGAACTCAATAGCCCTATCTACTGCTGAAGCTGAATACATAGTCTTAGGAAGTTGTATGGCACAGGTCCTTTGGTTAAAGAAAAAATTTTTGGATTTAGGACTACCTACATGCATTATTCCCTTCTTATGTTATAACACTAGTTCCATCTATATTTCAAAGAATTCAACCAACACTCTAGGACCAAATACATAGAAATAGTTCACCATTTCATTAGGGACCTTGTCACCAAAGGAGACATAGAGCTACATCATGTAGCCACTCAAAATAAGCTTGTAGATATCATTACAAAATCACTCACTTTTGAAACATTCAACACCTTAATAACTAGATTAGGTGTCATAGATATTCATGCTTGAAACCGGATGCTTTGAAAATCTGGAATCTGATTGTTGTACTTTCTAGCTTTATCTTTCAGTGTTTTATATTTTTCTTTATGTATGTGTTTGTTTATCTCTTTTAAAATTTAAGAATATGGTCAGTACTTACTTTAGTAGTTGAACTCTTCTTTAAATGAAAAACTTACCTATTTTTTATAAGTAGTGACTGACTCCTCTAAAATAGTTAAGGGAAGAAAAATTAAAGATTATCTCTCTTCCTTTAACTCCTTTAGGGGTGTAATTTCTTTTTGAATCAAAATCTATTTCAAATTAAAAATTGGACCAAGAAATAAAGATGTGTTTCATCTTCCTATAGTTCTCTATCTCATTTAAATGATTTTGCAAATCAGTGAATTTATTTCAATTTTTTTTTAATCAAGCTGTTTTTCTATATCAAATGGATTAAGTTTTAGTTTGTGGTTTACTCTTTCTTATATAAGAGAGTGAGTTATATTCTTCTCTTACATTTAGAAGATAATCTCACAACTGAGAGTCTTTAAAGATTTAAAAAGAAATCAAGTTTGCAAAAGCAAAAAAGAGGTATAAAATGAGCCCAAAAGTTGAAAAGATGTGCAATGAACGCTAAAACTTCAAAGATGCACAAAGTGTATCAAAAATTAAAAGATGCATAAAGTACGCCAAACACTGATAAAAGAGGCACAAAATGAGCCCACAATGAGGTAGCTTCCCTTCCTTTCAAATCTTTATATTTTAGACAAATCCATGTGCCAATCGATATCATCTACACTTGAATTTGAAAATCATGATTTTTGGTTCATCACTTTGCAATGCTATTCTCTTAGATATATTTTTTAAAAGAAGTTTGAAAAGATCATATTTTCTGTCTAATTTATTTTTTAAATTAGATTTTGGTTTAAAAAGGACTTTAACCTCTAAGGAGCCTGAGGTAAGAGTGACAAAATTCAATTTTCTAAACTTTTTGGGTTCTAGCATTGCTTATGCATTTCTTATTGAATTTTTGATCTAATCATCAAGTAAAGTTTTTATTTGATGCTATTGATCGATTCTTAAAAAAAAAACTATTTTATTTGATGTGTATTTTTTATTGCTTGATTTCTGTTATGTTTTGTTTGTCTTTTTTTATGATTTTGATTCATTTTCATCTCTGGAAATTTCCTGATCATTCATGCCCATATCTAATTTTTGCTTAGATCATACTGAACGGTACCCATCATAATGTATGATCTTCACAACTATTATCATAGATCTTATTATACTGCATCCAACAGCTCATATTCATCAATCATTAGTGATCGTATTGTACGATCAACACCTTTGTATTATACGATCCATATGGTAGTAGCTATTGGATGAATTGATTTCATCCGATATGATATTAAATAACATATCATACTATATGAACACCTATTCATACTGTACGATCATCATAGTCAATAATTATCCATACCGACTCCTCAGGATGAACGTTGTGTCTCTAATCGTCCAGTACAATCCTGATCGTACTATATGATGAGACTAACTTTTTGAGTGAATCGTATTGGATGAATTGATTGTAACATAACATCCAGTATGATCTTATGATCGTATTGTACAATATGGTCGATTCTTTATAAATAGCCCAAATCATATGTTTTTCTTCACTACAATCCTTCCAACTCTCCTCCTCTCTTACTTGAGCTCAATTTTTTAGTAATGGCTAGTGGTAAGCATTCCCGAGCACTCATCAGGAGTTCCTCCTGACATCAAATAGATCCTAGATTTGCTAACCAATTCCTCGGTACAAACCCGTGGCAGGTAACTCCATTAACAACAGGAAGGCATCAATTGGTACCTAGGTTCCGGCATCCCCTAGAGGGCTTGAGGCAGGTCCTAGCAAGCACAATGAGGGAGTATCCTCATTTTAGGTATTTAAGTATTTTTTAAGGAAAATTTATATTGGATAGTTTAAAAAATGTGTAATTTTATTTAATTAAAAAATAATTTTGACCTAAATAAATAATATTATAATTCAATTAAAGCTTTAAAATAGTGTTCTGAATAATCTCTGATAATGGTGACATTTTAGAATCATAAAATTTTGCTTAGTAGTTAATTTTGTTGCCTACTTATAAAACATTTGATAAAATATGAAGTTATTCTATTTAAATTTATTTTACTATAATGCAGTAATATATATGGTTATTTAATATATAGTGAAAGTTCTAGTGCTGAATGCACAGGGAGTTATAAGAACATATATTTATAAATATCTAGTATGTGCTTAGCATTTGGGAGTCATAAGTGCCTGAATTTTGATATTTATTTTTAATGGGAGTTATAAGGGCATGCAAGAAATCTATTCCTTTCTACTTTTATATATAAAGTACTTATTTATTTACATTCAGTATACAATCTATTTTACTTTGGTTATATATTATTTATAATTTATATTATACTCAATATGATAAATTTCTTATCAACAACCTTTATATTCAGTTAAATGCATAAAAGGTAAATTATTAAAATTTTGATTGATGGGTGTAATCTACTAAGCTGTGTTGGCTCACATGTCTTTTTCATTGATTTAAGGTTCAGGGAAAGTGAAAGGGAAATAGCCCGTTGAGTAGTTGAGTATTCAAAATCTGATCTTTATATATATATATATATATATATATATATATATATATATATATATATATATATATATTGATCATAAATGAAATAAAATGAAATTTATGGATGAGTATTTTCTTCTATTTAATGGAAGTTAATTAAAAGCTTTGTAGCTTGTGTAATTTAAAAAGAAATCTCAAAAGCCACTAAAACTTAGATCTTGGGCTTGGTCTATCACAAGTAAATAGGATAGAACATATTTTATCTATGAGTATTTTTGGGTTAAGTTGTGATAGTCCTTTTTTTTTGAATCAGTGCAATGGTTTATGAGGGATTGATTATTAAATAGAGGTATACGGATTGATATGTTTTCGAGTGAGATAGTTTTGGGTAGTATGTGGGCATTTATTTATACTAGTTTTTATGTGCATGTCTGTTCAGCTATGTATTTTGTGTGCTTGTTTGATGAATTTATATGACCCTGATATGACGGATGGGCAGAGTGCTAGTTAGGTAGCCCTAGTATGGAATACTACTGCTGTTAGTTTTGATTCCATTTCTCAATTTTCTTGTTTGGTAGCCCAGTTGATGGGTGAGAATTAGAGCAAGATTTCTTCTGTCAAATTTGATGAAGTTAACATGCGCTTACAAATGTTTTTGAGGTTGAAGCCTTAGAGATTTGGGGGCATTATTGAGCCTAGAGTAGTAGAGAACTAGTTGATGAGAACGAAAAAGGCTTTTGATGGAATGCAGTGTCCTCCTGAGAGGTAAGTACAGTTGGCTATTTTTTATATTAGATGGGGAGGCTGAGCACTAGTGGTTGAGCTACATGATAGATAAGTTTCAGGGGAGCCTAAACTCCCTGATCAGTTGGGATGAGTTTACAAAAATATTTTTAGCTTTGTTTACACCTCTGTGTACATTAAAATTAATGTTGGAGACTTTCTTAAGTTTGGTAAGGTTGAGCACTAGTGGTTGAACTGTGCTCATTGCCCTAGCTAGGTATGTTATACAACTTATTATTACTCTTGAAGAGAAATTGTTATAGGTTTTTGAGAGGGATTCAAGATAATCATAAGTAGCTACTAGTTTCATTCCACTTTATAGAATTTGTGATTTAGTAGAGAGGGCCCATTTGATTGAGAATGATTTATTATCTACACAGTAGCGATTGGCTACTAGTAGAAAGAGATTTAGAAGTGAAGCATCTATTAGATGATTTTGTAGAAGAAGAGTAGGTTTAGACCTGGAGATTCCAAAAAAGGTCGAGTGTCAATTTTAATTCATAGTGGTGGCATTACTAGATCTGAAAGTTCTGTAAGTGGGGCATCTGCGTGTCAGAGTTGTGGTAGTAAATACTTTGGTTAGTACTATAGGATGGTGGGATAGTGCATTTGATGTGGTCAGATTAGGCATAGGGTAGTTGAGTTCCACAAGAAGGATTTGAATAATTTTTTGAGGCTATGTTTAAGGGTTCTATTAGATCAGTAGGGAGACTAAAGATAGTTTTGCCTCTTTATTAAAGGATCATTCAGTAGAGGGAGTGGTTTTGGTTATGTAGTAGTGTTTATAGTAGGGAGGCTTTATGGGAGAGGTCAGAGAGAGTCTGGTAGTCCTTTTTCTCCAGCTCTAGTTCAGGCATGTGTATATAGTTTGACTCAACATGAGGCTAAAGATGCTCAAGATGTGGTTACAAGCACAATTTATACTTATGATTTACCTTATCGTATTTTATTTAATTATGGAGCTAGTCACTCATTTATTTCTGAGAGATAATTTGATTCACTACACTTTTCTTATGTATTATTACCTTTTTTCTTATCTATTATATTGCTAACTACGGACACCATGGTTGTCCATTAGGTATATTTCTATGACATAAAGATGTATTTTTGGAAATGGAATGGAATGGTTAAGTCGGTATGGGGCTCAGATCAATTATGTGAAGAAAAGGATTATGTTACTTTTGGGTAGTGAGAGCTACTTATTTCAGGGAGTTGGAGGAGTTTTATCATATATGATATCTATTGCTAAAGTGGATAGGCTTTGGAGGAAATGTTGTATGGTATTCTTGGCATATATTAGGTATGAGAGTATGGAATTTGGATGTCTAACTAATGTCCTGATAATATGAGAATTCCTCAATGTCTTTCTCAAAGATTTAATGATTTTTCTTCCTGATAGGGATATTGAGTTTTGTATTGATATGTTTGTTTATACTGCTTTGATATGTAAGGCTCCATATAGGATTGCACCTAAGGAATTTCGAGAATTAAAATGGAGCTTTTGAGTTGGTTGATTGCGGTTTTGTTCGGCTTAGTGTATCTCTATGGGGAGCACCTATTTTTGATGAAAAAGGAAGATACTTTGTGCATGCACATTAATTATAGGGAATTGAATTAGGCAACATCAGGAATAAGTATCATCTGCTTAGAATTAATGATATGTTTGATTAACTTATGGAGGTTTTGTATTTTCCAAGATTGATATGAGGTCTGGATATTATCAAGTAAAGGCAAGAGCGGCAGATGTGGTGAAGGCTACTTTAAGTACCCTATATGGGCATTACGAGTTGTTAGTCATGCATTTTGGGGTGACTAATGCATATGTAGTTTTTATGGATGTGATGAACAAGATATTCAAAAAGTATTTATATTAATCTATGAGTCTTCATTGATGATATTTTAGTTAATCAGCTTCTGAGGAGCATGTGGCACATATGAGGAGCATTTGACCAATTCAATGTTGAATAGGTCGAATCGGCCGGTACGGTCAAGATTTTAAAACTCTGCTTAGTTTATTTTCTTCAATTCTTTTTTTTTCATAAGGCTTTGGCACATTATATATATATATTTAATTTTTTGCAAATTTATATAAATTTTAATGAATTTTTTAAAATCTTAAATCCATTAGATTCCCATCCTAGCCCAATATTAGGTTTAAAAGTTTTCTAATCAAATGACCTCAAAGCTCCTAGACACTAAAACCAAAGGATGAAGACACCATTAAATTCAATCTTTGGAAGATTGGGGTCAATTGGATTTTAATTAAATTTTACTGAAGGCTTATTATTTTGGGGATTTAATTAAATAAATTAGATGATTTAATTTTGATTTTATAAAATTTTCTTATATTATATGAGATTAGATAAGTTTTTAAATTTTTTTTCAAGATTTTAGAGTTTGTTTAGATTTAATTAAGATTTATCAAATTTTAGATTATATTTATGCATGCTTGCATTTCACAGTCAATTAAGATTGAACCATGCATCGCACTCACATTAAAAGATTAGAGATATCCACGAGACCTCTAAGATTACCCCATATGAAATTGATGACAATGAGATGTTCTTAAGGGTGTTAGTTAAATGTTTAACCTATTGATTCAACCATAAACAAATTATTTAAAAGTGAGCATAATTCATTTGAAATTTTATTCATTAGATTCCTCTCATTTTTTGAATCAAGAGAGTGTATAATTATTAAATTTAGATTTAAAATGAATGCGTTATGATTTTTTTTTTTCAAATGTTTAAATTTTTTTATTTAAGAAATAATTTTTTAATTAAATGAGATGTTTATATGGCATGCCTTTTTACATATGGCACCATCTAGTTGGTTGCCTTTTATAAATATGGGGACTTATGGTCTATGCAGGATAAATGAAGAATGTCATATCTTAGTTCAGATGATATAGATCAAACTACACGATAATAAGAGGAATTGTGAGGTTTTAGCTAGGATGAGAACAAAATCATTCATTCCATTTGAACATAATGAAAGGTGATCTCGTCATCTCTTACCTTGAGCTTAGAAAAAATGTGGTTGATAAAAAATGCTTTCATTTTTTTTTGTTTTGAAAATATGCAAATAGAATTAAACATAAAAGAGGAAAGATACAAACTACTATATGATAGTCAATCTATCACATTCCTTCCTAATCAAGTTAGCAAAACTTGAAGGAAGAACAACATCAACAAAAGCATAAAAAAAAACACCTAAGAGGGCTTGATTAGAACAAAAACCAGCCACTCTATTGCTATCTCTAGACACATAGTGAAATAACATTCTTAAAAAATTCTAAAAAGAAAAATCCAATCTATGAATTTTTTTATGTAATTCTTTGGTCTTCATGACTGAATTCCAATAGATCAATATTCTTGATAAAAAATGCTTTGATGGGGGATGACTAATGGCGATCTTCTTGATCTAATAGATCGAGAAGGATCAGGGAAGTTAGGAGAAGTTATCAAATGGCTAGATTATCATAGGATTAAATTTGTCTTCATAATGTGTAAAGCTAAAAATTTGTTAGGGCAATAGCATGTACATTAGTTTGTATAAATTCAGCTTGAATTGATTATTGTTGGAGCTTTACAAAATTAGAATGAACACATTTGTTGGAGGTTGCTTCAACTGAGGACTATTAGATTGATATGAGAAAAATCATTATAAATACCTCACTATAGCTTAATGGTTCTTGTTGTTAAAGTATAATTTGAGTTTGGAGATTTATGGTAATAGCCCAAACTCTTAACTATCAAGATATTGTTCGCTTTGGCCGAAGGGCTTCACGATTTTGTCCTAATAGTGTAACTTCCTAGAAGGTCACCCGTCCTAGAATTTCTCCAGGATGAGCATGCTTAACTGCAGAGTTTCTTAATGAAATTCCAACCATTTCACCAGAAGGTGCCTCGTTATTTAAGAGTTTAGCTTCTTTTACTTAAGGGGTTTCACAATCTGCCCAACTTAAGTAACTGATGTTCTTGCTAGTTTCCTTCCCATAATCATCCACCAAGAAGATAGGATTATAGAGGTGGCCCCTGCCAGTTCAAGTGGTGACTCCCTCCATGTAGCATTGTCCTATACATGGTTCAACAGGTGGCTCCCATAACATAGCACTTTATCTTATATGTCACTTAGTTCCCATCTTCCAGCTGGTGTATTACTCTGATACCACTTGTAATAGCCCAAACTCTTAACTATCAACATATTATCCACTTTGGTCAAAGGGCATCATGGTTTTGTCATGTTGGTGTAACTTTCCAGGAGGTCACCCATCCTAGGATTTCTCAAGGATGAGCATGCTTAACTATGGAGTTTCTTAATGAAATTCTAACCATTACACCGAAAGGCACCTAAATGTTTAAGAGTTTAGCTTCTTTTACTTAAGGTGTTTCATATCTGTTGGGTAAAGAAGCCTAAGATTTTTGTGGATGCTATGGGGTTTAAATTATAGAATTTAAACCCATTGAAGACTTATCTATTTATTAGTTGATCATAGAGCTCTTTTCACCTATTCTAGTTCCAGCAGGGTAAATTAGAGGCTACGATCATTTGGGATGAGCTACTAGAGTGCTACCAAGTGTCCAAGAATGTTTCAAGACATTGGTTCAATTTGACTTTCTATTAGAGCTAAATTGATTTTCCATATTTGTAATCTATGACATTTTTATCAGACTACCAGTGATTAGCCATGTTAGATTATAGTGGATGGTGTGGATTAGCTTGGGATAATTAGAGATAGTTGGGTAAGGGTGAGCACTAGGCACACTTATCCTAATTTCAAGGTTCAGGGAGTTAGGATCACATTTGATTTACCCTTAAGCAGCTAAAATGAGTTGGACTAGCTTGGAAAACTAGATAAAAACCAAATTTGAAGAGATTTGAAAATTCATTTTTTTGAGTTTTGGTTAAGTGAATCCAAGATGGGTCACTTAGTCCATTTGGTCAAATTAGGTTTAACCATGGTTAATGGAGCTTGACCATGGGTCAAATATTTCTAAATTAGTTTACGATCATTAAACTTAAGAATAAGTTCAATAGGTTAAAATGTTGATGTGAATTTGGGTAATTTTATAGTTAAAGTTGGTATGGCGAAGATTTCATTGATCATGGGTCAAGGTGGTTGATCAGAGCCCTTTGACTTATAGGTTTGGTTCAAGAGTAAGCCAATAATTCCTAGGCAAGATCTTAGGGTCATAAGATACCTAAGGTTATCCAAAGATAAGTGTCATAATTCTTAGATAGGATAAGTCATGGCTTAGTGTTTTGAGGTTTTTAGTTTTTAAACTAGGTTTTCTCTAAGGGGATCCACTACCTACCTAAGATATATATGAAGTGTCTGAAAGACATTGGGTAGTCTCATAAGGGTCCTAAATGCAACATAGGTCAAGTAAGCATCCATTAGTCCACGGGTCAAAGAGTCAAGTATAAGGCCAGTGGTTTCCTAAGGTTTTAAGTTTTTTATGTCTAGTCAATGCTAAGGTATTATAAATTTATCTATAACAACCCTATAATGAAGGCCTTCTACTATAAAATTTATCTTAAGAATTGGCTAAGTACATGATGATGTTATTATCCTCATTAAAAAATAAGGTCCTCAATAGGTGTGAAGACACACAAAAGTATATTGCACATTTTGGTGTTTGAAGCATCTAATAAGATCTAAAAGAGAGGATACAATTCAAGCTAAAAAACACTTAAAAGAAATTGAAATATTTAATTCTAATTTGACTAAAAAGATTAGAATTTAAATTTATTTTTTATTATGATTAAAGATGTATAAAGTTTGAATAATTTTTTTTATTTTTGAGGTTTAAATTACAAAAACATAGGTAAAGAAAAAGATGGAGGACTATCTAGAGAAAGAAAAAAACTATTACTAAGAGAGACAAAGTTAAAGTGGGTCTGAGGGACTTGTTTCCCCCTAAGCTTCTGAGTTCAGTAATGGTTTATTAAATAAGCTAAGGCACAATCAAACCAAGAAAGCCAATGGAAGTCAATCCAAAATCAAGAAATGAATGCATTCTACTAAATCAACAATAGCATAGTAGAAAATAATTAAAATCAAAAGGAATTCTTTGATATAAATATGTCAATGTTAGAGTAGATCCTATGGTTTTCTTTTCCTAAGGATTTTCAATAACTAAATTAGGAAATGGGCTTAAGATTTATGATTCTAACATAAATTTAATAAAAAAAGTATTAATCTAATGAATCAACTTCGATATAGTAGAGTTAATAAATAAAAAAAGTGGTGGATCTATGAATTAATAAATTGTATTGGGCTATATTCAAGGGATGTTTGTATTAGAAAAGAGGCTTAAGAGGCTTAATCATACCTAAATAATCTAGTATAAAGGGAAGGTACTAGAATTTCCTTAAGACAAAGAGTATGTCTATGGATGTTTAAGCATGGAAAAATTAGAATTTTGAATTATACTAAGAAGATATTCCAGGGTATATTATAACCAAGAATTACTAACCTAAGTTAGAAGAAAGGGTTTAAAAAGGCTTAATCCTTCCTAGTATCAACCTGAATCCTAAACCTCAGGCATGTTGATGATGGAAATCCTAACTAGAAAATAAGGAGATTTTGAATTTTGAGAAATTTTTTGGAGATTTAGAAGATCTAAAAATTTGGAAGTTTATGAAATTTACATTCAAACAACTTATTATTTTGTTGAGATCATAAGCTTTTGGGCTTGTCATCATTTGGGAAAAGAGAACGAGTTGTTTGATCATTTTTTATAAGTGGGAAATTATCAAAGCATAATAACTATTCACATGAAAAAAAAAAAAGCATTCTTAATATACTCCGTATCTATTCACATTAAAGTATAACAACTATTCACATCTTTGATAAGTACTAAATTTCTTAATATACTCCGTATTTATAGAAGACAAAACTTAACAGTTTTAAACTTCTATGGGAATGAATTCTTCTTGAGGATAAACAAATTTTATTATGGATATGATTTCAAGGACTATGATTTTGATGATAGCAAACATTTTTGTTTCTGTTTGAGTGACTAATCTTTCATGTTTACAGGATTAATTGCAATTCAAGCCAGCCCAAGATAGAGTCAGTCTATTTGTGGTTCAGGGTCATTGTACTTTTTCCTTTTTCTTGAGTCAAGTATAATGTAATTGATCCCCTAGCTAAGTAACCTTGCACTTACACACTCAATGGGAGAGTTTTAGTGAGTTAGAGTTTCTATTTCAAATTTTGTTCATATCATCCTGGACGATATTCATATCATCCTGGATGATCTAGTGAAAACCCTAATTAGGCAAACCGTCTTGGACAACATACCCATCGTATAGGATCATAGGCTGACATCAGAAGTTCTCAGCCGCTAGATTAAGTTAGGCAAGTTTTTATTTTTAGAAATTTGGTCTGATCGTCCCAGATGATGCGTGTATCGTCCTGGATGATCCTTTACAATCATGCCTAAATTAGTCTATTGATTAAGGAAAGTAATTAATATTTAATTGAACCAATCATATCATCATGGATGATCGCAATATCGTCCGGGACGATACATGCAAAATCCTGACCGTCCAGAGCACTTCACCTGGATAACCCGAGGAATGTGCTAGATGATATTTCTGATTTTGAACTAATTGTACGGGATGATCGAGATATCATCCTGGATGATCAAGTCATTTTGAGATCATCCAGCATGTTCTGGCTGTATGACTTGAGCTGTGTGCAGGATGATATTGTCATTTTTGAACTAATCATACAGGATGATATAGATATCATCTTGGACGATCAAGTCATTTTGAGATCGTCCAGCTTAAGTTGCCCAAGATGACCCGAGCTATCTTCTGGATAAAATTACTAATTTACACTAATCATCCCAGATAATTGTAGAATCGTACAGGATGATCTAAATAAATTTTGTCTACTAACCGTTCAGAGAAACTAGATCATCTAGGCTGATACATATGATTTTGTACTGATCGTATAGGAGATCGACCGATCGTCCTGGATGATCATTGACGACCAGTTGAGATTTAGGGTAATTTTTGAGCCCACCTATTTAAGATCTTTTTCTTTCAACAAGAAAGATCTTTTGCCACCTTTCTTTCCAGAGAGAACCTTGAGAGAGAGAGAGAGAGAGAGCTTGGGAGATAGAGAGGATCTTATGAGGTAGAGTTGGTGAGGTGTTCACAAAGGTTACTCCAAGCAAGGATCTAATTCATCTTCTATAGTCGTCATCTCTTATCTTGATGGTGTCTCTGTGGTAGGATCGTCTGCAAGAAGATCCAGGTTCTCTGCCTGCTTCAGGAGGTAGCGAAAGGAGTCCAGGTTCTCTGCCTGCTTTAGGAGGAAGCAAAAGGAGTCCAGGTTCTCTGCCTCACCGAGTTGGTGGAAAGGAGTTTTGTATAGACTTCTCTGCCTTATTGTGGGAATAGGAGAGTCACTTAGTGTTAGTTCTATACTCGGAGGGGAGGCTCCGGGGAGTGGACGTAGGACAAGTTGACCGAACCACTATAAAATCTAGTGTGTTTTTTTTTATTATCTTCCGCATTTATTTTTTTATTGATGATTGTGTGATTATGATTATTATTTTGATATTGTTGAACACTGCATATCATCATAAAATTGTAATTATTTTTTAAAACATCCAAAATATTTTTCTAAATCATTTTTGCTCACAAATTTTTAAAATGACCAATTCACCCCCCCTCTTGGTTAGCCTCAGGACTAGTTCACAAGGGCTTAATATCCCTAATGAAATTTCAAGTGGTATCAGAGCGGGATTCATAAAATCAAGTTTTGAAAAACTTTTGAATTTGATCCATGGCCAACTTTGGTAATAGAAATATTGCTGAAGGTTATTCCATCACTCGTCCACCTTTATTTGATAACATACCTTTTGATTTTTGAAAAACTCGCATGTCCACTTTTATACAATCTATTGATTATCGCACGTGGATGCTTGTTAAAGATAGTTATGAAGCACTATTTAGACTTGTTAATGGCATTAAAACTAAACCTCCTTTTACTGAATGGACATTTGATGATCGTGACTTAGCACAACTAAATGCAAAATGCTTGAACTATTTTTTCTGTGCTTTAAAATCTGAGGATTACATGCGTGTCTCTACTTGCACTACTAGTAAAGAAATCTGGGATAGACTATGCATTACTTATGAAGGTACATATGAAGTTAAGCAATCTAGATTGAACATCTTGCTTCATGACTATGAAATCTTTCGCATGAAATCTAGTGAATCAATTTCTGAAATGTATACTAGGTTTACTCGAATTGTCTCCTCTCTATATGCTTTAGGAAGAGAACTTACTAACTATAAAAAAGTGAACAAAATTCTGAGATATTTGCCTTCTTCTTATGATGCCAAGATAATTGTAATTACTGAGTCTAAAGATTTGTATACTTATTCTATTGATAACTGCAAGGAGTGAACCAATGATAAATTGAAGTAGGTGAGAAGAAGAAGAAGAAAACTGTGGCACTGAAGGCTAATGATACTGACACTGATTCTTCTAGGACTGATAACAATGATGTTGCCTTAATCACTAAGAAATTCAAAAGCTTTCAAAGATAAAAACACAAGAACTTTCAGAAGTGGAACAAAGATAAGAGTAGAAAAAATTTTAAAGGTTCATCTGATACTATTTATTTTGAATGTAGGAAGCCTGGACATATATAGGCTGATTGTCCTACACTTAAGGCTTACCCAAGCAAGGAGAAGGGTGAGGAGAAACCCAAGTTTAAAAAGGACAAGAAGAAGATTTAAAAGGCTTTCTAGGTAGATTCAGTATCAAACTCCTCTGAGACTGAAGCTGAAGAAGAGACTACAAACTTGTGTTTGATGGCGGATGATCATCCTGGTCAGTCTGAGCAAGAAGAGGTATGTGATCTAACCTATGGTCAATTGCTTGAGATTTTTGAGAAAATTCATTCATCATATAGGAAACATAAAAAAACCCATGCTAGCCTGAAATTGCATTTCTTGAATTTGCAAAAAGAGCATGATGTTTTGGTTAAAGATCATTCTACACTTGATAGTAATCACATGTCATTACTTGATGAATTTGATGAGTTGAATAAAAAGTATTATGATTTGATTATTAAGCATGATTCATTAAAAGCATCACATGTTGAATTAGAAACTGCATTTAAGGAATTAGAAACTTATGTATCTGATTTAGATAGTAGTAAGCATCATTTGAAATTTGAAATTACAAGTCTCAAGAAAGAAAATTAGTGCATATGAGAATAATGAAACACCTCCTACTTTTGCATAATTTTATGCACCTCCACCTTTTGAAGAATCTCATTGAAAATCATCAAAGCATATTTCATTCAAACCTAGGAAAAGGCACTATCACCAATAGAGATTAGTTAACCCTTTTCCTGGCATTAGATATTTTTCTTGTGGCATATTAGGACATATCTCTCACACTTGCACTATTCAACATAGTACATATTAGGTGTGGAGGCCCAAATTCCATGCTTCACAGCACAACACACATATATTGCATTCTTCTTTTCATAAGAAGGAACCCAAACCTATTTGGGTTCCTAAATCTAATATTTGAAGATTTTATAGGGGTGCTCTCACACAAGATCTCGAAAGAGCAAGTGGTACCTGGATAGCAGATATTCAAGACATATGATTGGAGATGCAAATATATTCATTTCACTAGAGGCCGGGCTGGAGGCAAGGTCACTCTTGGAGACAACCCCACCAGAAAAGTGGTAGGTGCAGGTATAATCGAAAACTCCAAGAACCTTTTGATTGAAAATGTTTTGCTTGTAGATGGACTGAAAGACAACCTGCTCAGCATCTGTTAACTATGTGACAAAGGGTTCAGCATCAAGTTCCTGGCAAGCACTTTCATTACAAGCTTAAACAATAATATTATTTTATAGGGAAAGATGATCAACAATGTTTAGATGCTTGACTTAAATAATATTGAATGTGTTGCTTCATTTTGCATAAAAATGGCTGCTGATGAGTTTTGGTTGTGGCGTAGGAGAATATGTCATGCTAGTATGAAAACCCTTAGAAGAGTCATCCAAAAGGACTTAGTTAGAGGTGTCCCAAAGCTTAAGTTCACTAAGGACCACCTGTGTGATGTCTGTCAATTAGGGAAGCAAGTCCAATCCTCTTTTCACTCCATTAAGGATATTAGCACCTCTAGACCTTTGGAAGTCCTTCATATGGATCTCTTTGGACCCATTAACACTTCCAGCTTAGGGGGGTAAGTCTATAGATTTGTGATTATTGATGATTACTCGAGGTTCACTTGGATTAGATTTCTATCACATAAATTTGAGTTATTTGATGAATTTAAATCTTTCTCCACTTGGATTCAGAAGAAGTTAGGGTGAGAGATCATGACAATTCATAGTGATCATGGCAGAGAGTTTGAAAATGTGAGATTTGGAACATTCTGTAAGGAGCAGGGGATTAGCCACAACTATTTAGCTCCAAGGACCCCTCAGTAGAATGGGGTAGCTGAAAGAAAGAACAGGACCCTGGTCGAAGCCGCTAGAGCCATGCTTATTGAGTATTCACTTCCAAAATACTTTTGGGCAGAAGTGATGAACACAGCCTATTATGTGTTGAATAGGGTGAATGTTATATCCAAACTAAAAATGATATCCTATGAGATCATTAAGGGTAGAACTCCAAACTTGTCCCACCTCCATGTCTTTGGCTGTAAGGTTTTTATTCTAAATAATAGGAAATCATCCTTAGGAAAATTTGACCCCAAATTTAATGAAGGAGTGTTCTTAGGCAATTCTAGTATGGGGAAATCCTTTAGGGAGTTTAATAAGAGGACTTTGGTGGTGGAGGAGACAACTCATTTGGTGTTTGATGAATATGATCCTAAGGAGACTAGAGTTGAGGAAGAAGAAGATGCAGGAGAGATTACCCAAGGAGTTGAAAATACAAATCTTAAGAAAAGGGTAGAACCTCAAAACACTTTGCCTAGAGATTGGAGATATACTTCGAGTCATTCTAAAGAACTGATCTTAGGAGACCCTTTTGAAGGTGTTAGAACTAGGCATGGACTTAGGAAGGAAGTAAACCATTATGCCTTTATCTCAATGACTGAACTCACCAACATTAATCAAGCCCTTTCTGATGAATTTTGGATCTTAGCTATGCAAGAAGAATTGAATCAATTTGTAAGGAATGATGTTTGGGAGTTAGTAGAAAGACCTAAGAATCAAAGTGTAGTGGGAACCAAATGGGTCTTTAAGAATAAGATGAATGATTCTGGTGTGGTGGTTAGGATTAAGGCAAGATTGGTGGCTAAGGGGTACAATCAAATAGAAAGGATTGATTTTGTGGAGACCTTTTCCCCTGTAGCTAGATTGGAAGCTATTAGAGTGCTACAAGCCTTTGCCTGTTATAAGGGATTTATGCTTTTTCAAATGGATGTCAAGAGTGCCTTTTTAAATGGGGTAATAAAGGAAGATGTCTTTGTAGAGCAACCCCCAGGTTTTGAGAGTTCACAATATCCTAATCATATTTATAAATTAAAAAAGGCCTTATATGGATTGAAACAGGCACCTAGAGCTTAGTATGAGAGGCTTAGCACATTCCTACTAGAAAGAGAGTTTGTTAAGGGGAGCGTAGACACCACCCTTTTCTTAGGAAAGTAGGAGATGATCTACTCATTATCCAGATCTATGTTGATGATATACTTTTTGGATCTTCTGATAATAATTTATGTGATAATTTTTTTAAGATAATGAGTAAGGAGTTTGAGATAAGTATGATGGGAGAATTGCCCTACTTTTTGAGATTTATCATAAGGAAAATGGATAATGGAACCTTTTTGAATCAATCAAAATATACGAAGGACATCTTGAATAAATATGAAATGGATAATGCTAAGCCAATCAATACTCCCATGAGTTCCACTGTTCAGTTAGATAAGGATTCACATGAAAAATCTATTGATCAAAAGAAGTTTAGAGGAATAATTAGATCAATGCTTTACCTGACTGCTAGCTGACCTGATATTATATTTAATGTTTATCTTTGTGTAAGATTTCAAGCTGATCCTAGGGAATCTCACCTGACTGCAGTTAGGAGAATCCTTAGATATCTCTTAGGGACCCCAAACCTAGGGATCTGGTATCCTAGGCACAGCACTTCTTTTGAGATTATTAGATATTTTGATTCTGATTTTACAAAATATAGGGTGGATAGAAAGAGCACTTCATGGACACCTTGATTTGACATCATTCTCAAAATTGGATTGAGTGAGTTGCATTGCATTCGTCATTATATTTGGGGAGGCATGTGATGAGTGTGATGGTGATTCATCGACATTTCATGTAATCGTATTGGCGAAGTTTCATTTGTATGAAATTTTACCTATGTGGAATTTATTATTTGGTCGTTGTTTCATAAAACAAACTTCATGAGCATGTTTGGGTCATTGAGACCTTTCAAACAAGCCCATTCTGCCTGAATCAGACTTAGTTTAGTGTTCATCGAAAGATCATGTAAGTTATTATTTTAATATTATGTAATTAAATATACTTGTAAATTAAATAAGTTAACCAAACTCATATGTAATTAAATATTCTTTCATTCTAATTAATTAAACTATTTGAGTATACAAATTCATATATTATACAAATAAGCTATTATAAAATAAAAATAATAATAATATCTAATCTTAAAAGAGAATTTTTATTTTCTTACCTTTAGCCGACTGCCTCCAACAGATGACTCATTTTTCTTCTCCATTCACATAAGACAAAAAATGACTTCCTCTCAAAAAGCACATAAAACTCTTGCATCATCCTAGGGAGAAATTATTATGTGTGGAGTTCAGACGTAGCTTGCGGCCAGACTCCAATCAGAACAAGCCACGTCAGTCTATTCACACACTGCGTACAATTTGTACATAGGCTATGTAAAAATTATACACAATGTAAAAGGTGATGTGGCTGGTTCTAATTGGAGTCCAAACACTGCCTGGACTCTACACATAATAATTTTTGCATCCAAGGCTACTCTTCGAGGCAACTCTCAAGCTCCAAGATTTTCTCTCTCCCCCTTAATAACTCTTTCCCTTTGATGTAATGAAGCAACAAGCCCGACTTTGGCCTCTTCCCTTCGCACACAACTCTAGCTGCCCCATCGCTCGACTACCTTTATTTAAGCAACGGTCGCCAACCCATCCATTATCTCTATCTCACTTTGAAAGTAACACCCTATCCCTCCACGTAGAAAAAATTGATTAAGTTATTGTTGGATTTTAAAGTTATCATTTTTATTGGTTAGCGAAACTTGCAAAATAATGTTTGAACCACATTTATGACTTCTATAGGATTTTAAGTTCTAATTTTTTCCTTTTAGTGTGATTTGCAAAATGTAGAAAGAAGCATATTTTAGTTACGTAAGAAATAAAGTTATCATTTTTTCCATTTGGTAAGGTTTATGTAGGATTTAAAGTCTTCATGTTTTTCTTTTTAGAAAGATAAATATATACGAAACGAATGGGTTTTTAAGTTTTTGTCAGATTTTAAGTTATTATTTGTGCTTAAATCTTCCATCCAAATAGCTTTTAAACATCATGATTTGTACATTTCAATTTAAATGCAAACATTTCAATTTAAATTTACAGTATTTGGTCCTAAGGTTTTGAATGTTTGATTTCAAAATTCCTTTTATATTAAAATGACAAACCCTCTATTAATTCATTATGGTAACTCCTCGAGTTAATTTGACACTTGATTCTAAAACAAAAAGATGTTGGAGCCCTCAGCAAAATATAACATTAAATGTATTGATTTATTTTGTCTAAATTTGATCAAAATCTTGAAATCAATTTGCCACATTTAATTTGTACATGTGAACATGGATATTAAATTTACTTGCATAATCTAACATTTTTAGAAAAAAGCAAGCTTATTAAATTCTTTCTAATAAGAATTGATTTTTAACTAAATCATCAAACTTAAACTAGTTATTTTGAGTTGATTCTTTGTGTGGACATATAAAACTCATGTTTATTTTACATATCATATGTTGGGATTTTATTGCATCAATTTATACACTGTATTGCATATGCGAAATTGTATTTCACCATTTTATGCATTGTATAATTTCAAAGAGGATTTGCATAATTTACATACATCATTTATATTGATACAAACATTACCTCACATCACACTACATCTTTTTTATATCATTTACTTATATGTGTGCTATTTTTTAATTGCATGCGAGGGACTTATTTTCATGTCCGAGTTGAGAGTCATAGTCTCAAGCCTTAGGAGAGGTCCTCTTCAGTTTGTCGAAGCATGTGCACACGCCTCACCTCACTTCTTGACTAAGGTATATTTTTTGCAACATGTTAAGACCTCTCCTTTATTTGTGATAAATGGTGCACACACACTTTGGACTATTATTTTATTTTTCACCCATACATAGGTCTGGTAGGGCAAGACACATGATGTCTTACTCTCATCCTACATGTGGGAGTGGGCCCTTTTGATAGCCTACGTTTTGCACTTATGTGATTCAGACCTTATTGGTCCAAATCCCTCCTCTTTGTGTGAGTCACAAATCCTTTGGATCCTGCTATCACTCGATCATGGGCTTCCTATTCATGCATATCATATAGTCTGTTCGTTGGGATACAAAGTTTGGACACATTAGAAATTTTATGATTTTTTTAATCCATTAATGAACGCTAAAAGCATAATATATGACTTCTAAAACCCCAAAAATACTTTTAGTTTAACCCCTTTTCATCACCCTTATTGAAACTCATAAAATTCTCATTTTTAAAAGATATTTGGCCTAGTCATTAGGAGTCTTTGGATGTATATCCTTAACCCTAGCCCTCTCTCAGGGACTTTAGGCAAATTAGTTTGATTCTCTTAGTCTAATCTAGTTGATCCTAAATTTGGCAAGTGGTTTTCCTTGGATGATCTCATATGATATATGAGTTATTCAATGACTTTCTTACATGGTTTTAGCGTTCTCCTTAGATGATCCTAAGTGAGTTAGTAGCTTAAGCCTCACACCTTCTTAGTGGCCTTTAGATGATTCTTAGAGTCTTAATAACTTTAGCTCTATGTTCCCTTAGCAGATCCTAAGTGGGCTAGTAACTTAAGTCCTTATACATTCCCATTGACCCTTAGATGATCCTAAGAGTCTTAGTGGTCTTTGCTTTAGGTTCTCCTTACATGATCCTAAGTCGGCTAGTAGACTAAACCCTAATTCTTTCTTATTGACCCTTAGATGATCCTAAGAGTCTTAATGGTTTTTTCTCTAGGTTCCCCTTAGATGATCCTAAGTAGGTTATTAGTTTAAACTGTCATACTTTCTTATTGACCTTTAGATGATCCCAAGAGTCTTAGTAGTCCTAGCTATAAATTCCCCTTCGATGATCATGAGTGGGCTAGTGGAACACCACATGCTTAATAAGATTGACACCCTCACTATAACTTGAACACCACATTCATAAATTGAAATCATCCCTAGTTAATAAATTTAAACAATGTTCAATAAAACTTATAACTTGAATACCATACGCTTAACTAGATTGATACCCTAACAGACTTCGTTGACAGTTGGTGCTGTGATAGGCACATCCCTTAGGAATCCTAGGGCTGGGGTATAGTTAAGATTTTTTCTTTTCTAGATGTTGTGATGTGATGTGATATTTTGGTATGCTATTTTATCTTGTTTCTTTGATTAGTTTATGTTATGATGTTGTGGGTGCTGACCTTAAGTGGTTAGGCTAGAAATATTTGTATGCTATTTTACTTTACAAGTGGCCATGCCTATAAAGGGGCAAGTAAAGTTATATGATTATGCATAATCAATGTTGCTTGTAGGTACTATCATAATAAGCTCAAGCCCTAAACATGCATAGATAATAAGGGCTAAGGATATAACTTGCACTAACTTGTGCCAACCATTATGTGGATCTATTTTTTATTGTGCTGACTTTATCTTCTCTTATAGGGGCAATATATAATTTTTCTTTTAGTCATGTTCTTTTAGTTTAGAAAAGCTACGTAGGCATGTGAGTTATTTCAGAAGATAGGGGCCAACTATTGATGTAGATAGAAGCATTTATAACCCCATATGTGATTTTATTGATGTATAATTTTAGGCTGAGTTGTAGTTTTGATAGAGCTCAATTTCATATTTTTCTTTTCTAGAGTATATTACAGAACCCAGGTGTACTTATAACCTTTGTTTATTATTTTATTATTTGATAATTAGTGTATTTACTTTGATTGCACACCAGAATTACATGATTTGTTAGTTTTTATTTCTCACTAATATTTCTTAGAGGTGGCATGAACTTGTGTCCTCGTTAGGTTCTTAAGATATTAAAATTTATACCTTAAATAACAAATTGAAATAAAAAATGATTATCGGAAAAATGATTATTTTCTTTTAAAATAAAAAAAATGCATAGCTTTCCTTTAAGCTACTTATTTTTTTAAATAACAATCAGCCTAATCCCAAGTCAGTAAAAATTATAAACAGACACCTACATGTATAGCCTAATGAGTTAGCATCTTATATTTACCATTTTTGTAGGCCTACCTAAAAGTAGATAATAAATAATTTGCATACACATTTCATATCCACACATGGCTAGACAACCCTTGCTTTAGTGGTAGGGCTACAAGCCTCATTCTTAATAATAACATCCATATTATCTTGCATTTACATAGAGACTTAGAGTCATGGATAAAAATATATTTAGGTGGATCTAGATGGTTTTCCTTTCCAGGAAGGATAATACGTCTATATCATCAGCTTATTTAGCCTCTTGTGGGGCTTGAGTTGTAGTCCCATTGTCTATTTGCATTAGACTAGGTTGAGGGCTATATCATAAAGGTATATTATGTCCCTACTATATATTTAGGTTTAAGGATCACATCATTTTATGGTGTATTAGTTCTCTAAGGAGTAATCCTCAAATGGTATAGTTGCCATTATGGTAGGATAGTAAGCCCTCAATTTCTAATAAAATTATTAAATTTTGACATAAGATTAAAATAAGATAATTTTTAAAATATTAAGTCCATCAGAGGTTTAGGATTTCTTTTCGGTATCTTGAGCCTCTCAAGCTTATGTTCTTCTAGTGTTATCTTTCCTTGGAATGCAAATTTTTTTAATATTTTGGCGATTCTTTCTTGTCATTCAAAGAATAGAACATCTCTTGATATATTAGCTTTGATATTCTTATGACATGATCATGACTTTAATCAAGAGTTTTCTTTTGGCCTAAAAGACTTAGGATATAATTAATCATAGGAGCTTGACCTAACAGGGAACTAGACCTAAGAACTAAATAAACCCCTTCTAACTTTCTTTGTGTTAGATAATGGAAATCTTTGGGATACATATTTATGGTTATACGTATATCTATCTTTTGAATCTATAAGGAAACCTTTTTTCTATCTCCTTAGGATAGTATAGTTTCCTTCTTTACAAAGCATTCAAAATTTATTTATTAATTTACTTTTTAAAATATATTCAAAATTGGGGAAAATTCAAAAAACAATCCAAAAGTTTCTAGAAAAATCTAAAAAATTTTTACGGAAGGAAATAATTGAATACATATTTTTGGGTGTGTGTGTGTGTGTGTATAATATTTATTCTTTTCTAATTTATTGAATAAAGGGATTTTTTGATTTAAAAAAATTGAAAAATCTAAAAAAATTCATGAATCTTTAGAAAACAAAAAAAATGTGTCTGAGCTTTTTTAAAAATTCTCGATGCAAAATTATAATTTCAGACAAATTACAAGGCACATACACTCCCTGGATATCAATGTGGACCTACACTTAGGACTGTGAACAAAATAAAATGCTATGAATCATAATTTTAGCAAATGATGAAGTTGAGGAGTCGTTCGGAGCAAAAACTAGTAGAACATTTTTCTACAAAACTTTCAAATTTGCTTGAAATTGACTAAAATGGCCCCATTGGGTTCTTTAGTGTAAAAATATAGTTTGAAACACAAAAAAATGGCCATAAGGTTATGCGGGCCCAGACACACATAGGCAATAGGAAAGGCCCACCACTCAGCTAGTTGTCGTAGGTAGCGCCTAGTCCCTCCAGCAAGTACGCATGCTCTACTTGTGTAAGGGGCACGATATAGCGCCACACCATCATTTTTTAAAAAAATTATTTATTAACTTATCTTTTTAAAATTTATTCTTAATTGGAAAAAAATAAAAAAATCCAAAAGTTTCTAGAAAATTCTAAAAAATTTTTAGGGAAGAAAATAATTGAATACATTATATATATATATATATATATATATATATATATATATATTACATTTTTTATGTTCTAATTTATTTAATGATGGGATTTTTGGATTTAAAAAATCTGAAGATTCTAAGAAAAATTCATGAATTTATTTTTAAATAATAAAGGGAAAATGGACTGATAAAAATTTTGAGGCCGTTGATAGCAATCAACGCTCAATCCTTTTACATAGGCTCCAGTTTTCCCCCTAACAGGAGGGAAGAACTATCTAGAAAAGGTTGAATTCTATTTGCGACAATCAAAGTCTAGCTCTATTATGCTAGAAACCTATCAATAAGAGTTGAATATTATTGTCAAAGATCATAGCACAGTCCTTTTATGAAGGTTCCAATTCTCCCCCATAAAAGAAGATAAAAAATTGTCCAATAAAAGTTAATTAATGTCAGTGCAATTATAGTCAAGTTCTCTTATGCAAGGTGTGTGTTGCCAAGAATTGAATGCCATTGGTGGTGATCAAAGCCCAATGCTCTGATGCAGGGAATAAGTGTCTTACAAGAGTTAAATACTATTGAAGATGATCAAAACTGGATCTTCTTACACAAGAAATATGGGGGTGGGTTGATAGTGGCAGTTGGAGGGTGTGCCGATGATGGTAGTGGAGTTCTTGCATTCTTTTGAAGGCAGTTGTCATCCATTCAAATAAGGGAGAAAAATGAGGAACCTGGCAGAGGTGGTTGGGTGGTTTGTCATGACAACAGTCTAGTGGCACACTAGCAGTGCCAATTGAGTGGAGGTTTGATGTTGACAAGGATAAAATCTTTCATTAAAGAAGGAGTTGAGAGAGATGCTTCAAAGTGCCAATTATGTAAAAGACATTATGAGAAATCTACTTAGGATATTTAACCTATACAAGATTGTTTATCAGAGTGTTCCACAATGACATTAACCAATATAAAAGAGGTCGATGGAATCCATCATGGTTGATTAACCTATTCAAGGTTATTTGTCAAAGCATTGCTCAAATATGGTGTTAACCTGTGTGGAAGTGGTTGAGATAAATCCAACAATGATGTTTAACTTATTAGAGATTGTTTACCAAAATATTACATAATGGCATTAACCTATATGAAGGGGTCGAGATAAGCTGACTTATCCGATAATGTTTTTCAAAATATTTCTTTATGGCATTAATCTATGTCAAAGAAGTCGAGATAAATCCACCAAGGATGTTTGGCCTATCTGAGATAATTTATTAGAGTACTGCTTGATGATGTTAATATGGAAGAGGTTGAGGGAAATCCATTAAGTATGTTTGACCTATTTGAGATTGTTTGCCAAAGTATTATTTGATAGAGTTAACTTATGTGGAAGAGGTCGAGGGAAAAACACTAGGGAATCAAGTTCAAGAGCCTGAAAGCCATTAAAGCTCATACATACAGATGTTTGTAGACCAATAAAGCCAAGCTTACTCAATAAGAGTAACTATTTTCTTCTCTTCATTGATGATTTTTCACAAAAGACACTGGTGTATTTTTTAAAGAAAAAAAATAAAAGTTTATTCAAGAAGTTTAAGGCTGCTGTCGAGAAAGAAAGTGGCTACTTAAGATCAATGCCATATGGTATAATCAAGGAGAATTATTTACTTTAAAGGAATTTAAAAAATTATGTGAAGCTAATGGGATACATCAATCTTTAATTATTATGAGATCCACTCAATAAAATGGAGTAGCATGAAGGTGGAGCATATTCACCCTTCATAAAATGTGGAGCATGATTAAAAGAAAGAGGTTGCAAAGGAAATTTTGGGCAGAAGCAGTATCATGTACAGTTTACTTGGCCAATCGATCACCAATAAGAAGTTTGTGGGGAAAGACTGCATAGGAAGCATGGAGCTAAAGAAAGGTTGGCATCTCTTACCTAACTTTTTTGGAAATATAGCTCATGTTCATGTTCCTGACTAGACAAGAAATAAGCTAGATGACAAAAGTAAGAAATTCATTTTGATTGGCAACTCAAAAGATCATAAGCTATAAAATTTAAATACTGGAAAGGCAATTATCAACCATATTTCATTAAGAAGGAGAATGATATTAAGGATCACATGATAAAGAATATAAATTTGAAGAAGCCATGGATTAACAAAAGTTAGAGTACATAAGAGAGGAGCTTGTAACCCCACTAATAACACCATTGTAAATAATTATGAAAATTCATTAATTTCAAGTTAGAATTCATGTAAAAAACTGCCACACTTCAAGAGCTTACAAGATCTATATGTGGTAATACTTTGATTTCTAGGCCTTTCTACTAACTCCCAAACATCATTCCTTATAAATTGATTCAATTCTTCCTGCATAGCTAAGATCCAAAAATCATCCAAAAGGGCTTGATTAATGTTGGTGGGTTCAGTCATTGAGATAAAGGCAGAGTGCTTTACTTCCTTCCTAAGTCTATGCCTAGTCCTAACACCTTCAGAAGGGTCTCCTAAGATCAGTTTTTTAGGATGACTCGAAGAATATCTCTAATCTCTAGGCAGTGTGGTTTGAGGTTCTACCCTCTCCTCCAGATTTGCATTTCCAACCCCTTGGGTAATCTCCTCTACCTCTTCTTCTTCCTCAACTCTAGTCACCTTAGGATCAGATTCATCAAACACCACATGAGTTGTCTCTTCCACCACCAAAGTCATTTTATTGAACACCCTAAAGGATTTCCCCACATTAGAATAGCCTAAGAACACTCCTTCATCAGATTTAGGGTCAAACTTTCCTAAGGATGATTTCTCGTTGTTCAGAATGAAAACCTTACAGCCAAAGACATGGAGGTGGGACAGGTTTGGAGTTCTACCCTTAATGATCTCATAAGGTGTCTTCTTCAGTTTTGATCTAACATTCACCCTATTCAGCACATAACAGGTAGTGTTCACCGCTTCAGCCCAAAAGTATTTTGGAAGTGAATACTCAGCAAACATGGCTCTAGCGGCTTCCACTAAGGTCCTGTTCTTCCTTTCAGCTACCCCGTTCTGCTGAGGGGTCCTAGGAGCTAAAAATTTGTGACTAATCCCTTGCTCCTCATAGAAACTTCCAAACTTCACATTTTCAAACTCTCCAGCTTGATCACTATGAATAGTCAAGATATCACAACCTAACTTCCTCTTAATCTAAGTGGAGAAGGACTTAAACTCATCAAATGACTCAGATTTGTGTCACAAAAATTTAATCCAAGTGAACCTCGAGTAGTCATCTACAATCACAAACCCATAGACTTTCCCCCCTAAGCTGGCAGTGCTAATGTGTCCAAAGAGATCCATCTGAGTGCAGTGAAGGACTTCTAAAGTTCTAGAGGTGCTAATGTCCTTAACAGAGTAAAAAGAGGATTGGACTTGCTTCCCTAACTGACAGGCATCACATAGGTGGTCCTTAGTGAACTTAAGCTTGGGCACACCTCTAACTAAGTCCTTTTGGGTGACTCTCCTAAGGGTTTTCATACTGGCATGGCACAGTCTCCTATGCCACAACCAAGACTCATCAGGAGCAGTTTTTAAGCAAATTGAACTTTCAGCTTTAATGCAACTTACATCCAGCTTGTAGACATTGTTGATCCTTTGTCCCTGCAAAACAACTTTGTCATTTAAGCTTAAAATGCAGCAAGTGGGCAGGAATTTGATGTTGTATCCTTTATCACAAAGTTGATTGATGCTTAGCAAGTTGTGTTTCAGTCCATCTACAAGCAAAACATTGTCAATCATAAAATTCTTTGAGTCACCAATTATACCTGAGCCTACCACCCTCCTGGTGGTGTTATCTCCAAGTGTAACCTTGCCTCCAGCCCTGGCCTCCAACGAAATGAACTAATTTGCATCTCCAGTCATGTGTCTAGAATATCCACTGTCCAGGTACTACATACTCTCATGAGGTATTGTGTGAGAGTATACCTATAAAATAATCAAACGTCAGTTTTAGGAACCCAAACAGGTTTGGGTTTCTTCTTATGAAAAGAAGAATGTGATGCATGTGTGCTATGATGTGAAACAGGCAATTTGGGCCTCCACACCCAATGTGTACTACGGTGAACAGTGCAGGTGTGGGAAATGTGTCCTAACATGCCACAGGAAAAACATCTAACACCATGAAAAGTGTTAACCAATCTACGTGGGTGATAGTGCCTCTTCCTATGTTTATATGAAACATGCTTTGATGATTTTGAACCTGATTCTACAAAAAGTGGAGGTGCATAAAATTGTGCAAACATAGGAGGTATTTCATGTTTCTCAAATGCATTGATCTTAACTTTCAAAAATTTATTTTCTTTCTTTAAACTTGTAATTTCAAATTTCAAGGCACCATTGCTACTCTTCACTTCACATGCCATATTGTCCAACTCTTTAAAAGCTTTTTCTAAATCAATATACATGGTTTTCAGTAAATCATGCTCAACAATTAAATCAGAATGCTTTTTATTCAGTTCATTAAATTCATCAAGTAAAGACATGTGATTGCTATAAACAGTGGAATGATCCTTAATCAAAATATCATGCTCTTTTTGCAAAGTCAAATAATCCAGTTTCAAGCTTGCATGGGTTTTCTTAAACTTCCTATACGATGCATGAATTTTTTCAGATATTTTAAGTAATTGATCGTAAGTAAGCTCACATACCTCTTCCTGATCAGACTGACCAGGGTGATCATCAGCCATCAGACACAGATTTGTTTCCTCCTCTTCAACTTCAGTCTCAGAAAAGTCGGATGCAGAATCTTCCCAGAACGCCTTCTGAATCCGCTTCTTATCCTTCCTAAACTTGTGTTTCTCCACACCCTTCTCCTTGCTTGGGTGAGTTTTAAGTGTAGGACAATCAGCCTTAATGTGTCCAGGCTTCCTGCATTCAAAACAGACAGTGTCAGATGAACCCTTAAAATTTTTGTTGGACTTACCCTTGTTTCACTTCTGAAAGTTCTTATATTTCTTCCTTAGAAAGATTTTGAATTGCCAAGTGATCAAGGCAACGTCATCACTATCAGACCTGGAAGCACTAGTATCACTCTCGTTGGCCTTCAGTGCCACTGTTTTCTCCTTCTTCTTCTCACCTGCATCAAGCTGTCTTTGGTTCACCCCTTGCCCGTAAGCAATGAGTGATCCAAGTAAGCTATTAATAGAGTAAGTATTCAAATCTTTAGTTTCAGTGATTGCAGTTATCTTAGCATCGTATGAAGAAGGCAGACATCTAAAAATTTTGTTCACTCTATCGTAGTTTGTAAGTTCTCTACCTAAGGCTTACAAAGAAGTGACGATTTGAGTGAATCTCGTATACATTTCAAAAATGGTTTCAGTAGGTTTCATGAGAAAAAGTTCGTAGTCATGAAGCAAAATATTTAACCTAGACTGTTTGACTTCAGTTGTACCTTCATATGTGATGAACAATCTATCCCAGATTTCCTTACCAGTTGTACACGTAGAGACACGCATGTAATCCTTAGATTTTAAAACACAGAAAAAATAATTCAAACATTTGGCATTTAATTGTGCTAAGTCACAATCATCAAAAGTCCAATCAGTAAAGGGCAGTTCAATTTTAACATTGTCAACCATCCTAAAAGGTGGTTCGTATCCATCCTTAACTAGCATCCACATGCGATAATCAATTGATTGTAGAAAAGTGGACATGCAAGTTTTCCAAAAATCAAAAGGTATGTTATCAAATAATGGCGGTCGTGTAATTGAATAACCTTCAGCAGTATTACGATTACCAAAGTTAGCCATGGATCAAATTTAAAAGTTTTTAAACTTAAATTTTGAATCCCGCTCTGATACCACTTGAAAGTTCGATAGGGATGTTAAGCCCTGATGAACTAGTCCTGAGGCTAACCAAGAGGGGGGGGGTGAATTGGTTATTTAAAAATTCGAGAGCAACAGCAAAAATATTTTTTATGATATGCAGCGGAAACATATAAATACTCAAACGAAAAGATTAAGCACAAATTTCACCCAAGCAGATAATCACAGAAAAATTAAAGTGCAGAAAGTAATTAGAAAGAACACACTAGAATTTTATAGTGGTTCGATCAACTTGACCTACGTCCACTCCTCGGAGCCTCCCCTCCGGGTATTGCACTAACTCAAAGTGTCTCTCCTTTTGCTCCCACAGCAAGGCGGAGAAGCCTGTACAAAAACCTCTTTTCCACTGACACGATGAGGCAGAGAAACCAACTTCCTTTTTCTTCCTCCTAAAGCAGGCAGAGAACCTCGGACTCCTTTCGCTTCCTCCTGAAGCGGGCAGAGAACACCAGATCGTCTTGCGAACGATCCTCTCTCAAAGAACACCAACACGATGAAAGACGATGAGCAGAGAAGATGACTCTGATCCTTGCTTGGAGCAACCTTCGTGAACCCCTCATGAACTCCCCCTCACAAGATCCTCTCTCTCTCTCCCAAACTCTCACTTTCTCTAAGGTTTCTCTAGAAAGGAAAGTGGCAAAAGATTTTTCTTGTTGAAAGAAAAAGATCTTTTATAGGAGGGCTCAAAATTTGCCCTAAATCTCAACTGGTCGGCCCAGATCGTCCAGGACAAACGATAGATCATCCTGTACGATCACTTCAAAATCAGCTGCTTCAGCCTAGATGATCTGGCTCTTCTGGACGATTCGTAGAGAAGTTGTTCATATCGTCCCGTACGATTCTGCGATCGTCGGGGATGATTAGTGTAAATTGAGGAATTTCGTCCAGAAGATCGCTCTGGTCGTCCAGAGAAACTTGTGCTGGATGACCCAAAAATGAGTTGATCTTCCAGGATGATAAGGATATCATCCTGTACGATTAGTTCAAAATGTGCCCAAATCGTCCTGAGCACCGCTTTGGACGTACAGCTGAAACACACTAGACGATCATGTTCGTCCAGGACGATCCTGCGATCGTCCAGGATGATATGATCGTATCAATCAAGTATTAATTATTTTCCTTAATCACCAGGCTAATTTAGGCATGATTGTACTGGATCGTCTAGGACGAGACACTTATCGTCTGGGACGATTAGACCAAATATCTTAAAATAAAAACTTGCCTAACTTGATCTAGCGGCTGAGAATTTCTGATTTGAGCATATCATCCCGTACGATGTAATGATCGTCCAGGATGATCTGCTTAATCAGACACACTTAACTATGTCACCCTAATTAGGGTTTCTATTTTTACTTGATCGTCCAGGATGATGTAACTATCATCCAGGATGATCTGAACAAAAACTTGAACAGATACTCTAATTCACTCAAGCTCTCCCCCTGAGTGTGTGTGTGTAAGGTTACTTAGCTAGGGGATTAACTAAATTACAATTAACTCCAGAAAAGGAAAATAGTACACTTAGACACACTTGGACCCGATCTTGAGTTGGCTTGAGTTGCTCGTGATCTTTTGTTCCTGAAACGGGTTAGCCAAGCAAAATATAATAGAAACATGTTTGTCATCTTCAAAACCAGATTTACAACAGTTAAATTTGAACTTCCTTTTACTGAATGGATATTTGATGATTGTGACTTAGCACAACTGAATGCAAAATGCTTGAATTATTTTTTCTGTGCTTTGAAATCTGAGGATTACATGTATGTCTCTACTTGCAAAACTGGTAAAGAAATCTAAGATAGATTGTGTATAACTTATGAAGGTACATCTGAAGTTAAATAGTCTTGGTTAAACATACTGCTTCATGACTATGAACTCTTTCGCGTGAAACCTAGTGAGTCCAAATCTAAAATGTATACTAGGTTCACTCAAATTGTCACCTCCCTGCATGTCTTAGAAGAGAACTCACGAACTATGAAAAAGTTAACAAAATCTTCAGATTCCTTCCTTCTCCGTACAATGCCAAGATAACTGCAATTACTGAATCCAAGGATTTGAATACTTATTCTATTGATAACTTACTTGGATCACTCATTGCTTACGAGCAAGGAGTGAACCAAAGAAAGTTTGATGCAGGTGAGAAGAAGAAAGAGAAGATTGTTGTACAAAAGGTGAATGATATAAATATTGATACTTTCGAGTCTGAAAGCGATGACGTTGCCTTAATCACTAGGTAATTCAAAAGCTTTCTAACGAAGATACACAAGAACTTTCAGAAGTGGAACAAAGGTAAATCTTGCAAAAATTTTAAAGGTTCTTCGAATACAATTTGTTTTGAAAACAGGAAGCCAGGACATATAAAGGCTGATTGTCCTACACTTAAGACTCACCTAAGCAAGGAGAAGGGTGAGGAGAAACTCAAGTTCAAGAAGGATAAGAAGAGAATTTAAAAGGCATTCTGGGAAGATTGTGCATCTAACTCCTCTGAGATTGAAGCTGAAGAGGAGACTACGAACTTGTGTTTGATGGAGGATGAACATCCTGGTTAGTTTGAGCAAGAAGAGGTATGTGATCTAATCTATGATCAATTACTTGATGTTTCTGAGAAAATTCATTTATTATATAGAAAAAAACTTATGCTAGCCTGAAATTAGATTTCTTAAACTTGTAAAAAGAGCATGATATTTTTCTTAAGGATCATTCTACACTTGATAGTAATCACGTATCATTACTTGATGAATTTGTTGAGTTGAATATAAAGCATTTTGAACTGATTATTGAGCATGATTCATTGAAAGCATCACATGTTGATTTAGAAAGAGCTTTTAAAGAACTTGACACAATAGCATGTGATTTAGATAGTAGTGAGCATGCATTGAAATTTGAAATTATAAGTATTAAAAAAATGAATTTCTAAGTGTAAAGATTAGTACTTTTAGAACAATGAAATACCACCTACATTTGCATAATTTTATAAACCTCCATCACTTGAAGAATCTCATTCAAAATCATCAAAGCATGTATCATCTAAACCTAGGAAGAGGCACTATCAACCACGTAGATTAGTTAACACTTTTCCTGGCATTAGATATTTTTTTTGTGGCATGCTAGGACACATCTCCCACTCCTGCACTGTTCATTGTAGTACATATTGGGTGTGGAGGCCCAAGTTTTATGATTCACAGCATAGCATACATACATTATAATCTTCTTTCCATAAGAAGGAACCCAAACTTGTTTGGGTTCCTAAATCTAACATTTGATGATTTTGTAGGCTTGCTATCACACAAGGCCTCATGAGAGCATGTGGTACCTAGATAGTGGATGCTCAAGATATATGACTGGAGATATAAATCAATTTATTTCGCTGGAGGCCTCGGCTAGAGGCAAAGTCACACTTGGAGACAACAAAACCAGGAAAGTGATGGGCATAGGTATAATCAAAAACTCCAAGAACCTTTTGATTGAAAATGTTTTGCTTATAGATGGACTTAAACACAACCTACTCAGCATCAGTCAACTCTGTGATAAAGGGTTCAGCATCAAGTTCCTGGCAAGCACTTTTATTATCAGCTTAGATAATAAAATTATTTTGTAGGGCAAGAGGATCGACAATGTCTACAAGTTTGATTTAAAAAGTAGTGAATGTGCTACTTTATTTTGCTTAAAAACTGCTGCTGATGAGTTTTGGTTATGGTACAGGAGATTATGTCATGTCAGTATGAAAACCCTTAGAAGAGTCACCAAAAATAACTTAGTTAAAGGTGTCCCCAAGCTTAAGTTCATTAAGGACCACCTGTGTGATGCCTGTCAACTAGGAAAGCAAGTCCAATCCTCTTTCCACTCCTTTAAGGACATTAACCCTCTATACCTTTAGAAGTTCTTCACATGGGTTTATTTGGACCCATTAGCACTACAAGTTTAGGGGAAAAAGTCTATGGATTTGTGATTATCGATGACTACTCCAGGTTCACTTAGATTAGATTTTTCTCACATAAAGCTGAGTCATTTGATGAATTTAAATCTTTCTCCACTTGGATTCAGAAGAAGTTTGGTTGTGAGATTATGACCATTCATAGTGATCATGGTGGAGAGTTTGAAAATATGAGATTTAGAATATTCTATGAGGAGCAAGGAATTAGCCATAACTTCTCAGCTCCTAGGACCCCTCAGTAGAATGGGATAGCTAAAAGAAAGAACTGGACCTTAGTAGAAGCCACTAGAGCCATACTTGCTGAGTATTCACTTCCAAAATACTTTTGGGCAGAAGCGGTGAACCCAGCCTATTATGTGTTGAATAGGGTGAATGTTAGATAAAACCTGAATAAGACACCCTATGAGATCATTAAGGGTAGAACTCCAAACCTGTCCCACCTCCATGTCTTTGGCTGTAAGGTTTTCATTCTTAATAATAGGAAATCATCCTTTGATGAAGGAGTGTTCTTAGGCTATTCTAATGTGGGGAAATCCTTTAGGGTGTTTAATAAGAGGACTTTGGTGGTGGAGGAGAAAACACATATGGTGTTTGATGAATCTAATCCTAAGGAGTCTAGAGTTGAGGAAGAAGAAGAAGTAGGAGAGATTACCCAAGGAGTTGAATATACAAATCTGGAGGAAAGGGTAGAACCTCAAAACACTTTGCCTAGAGATTGGAGATATTCTTCGAGTCATCCTAAAGAATTTATCTTAGGAGACCCTTCTGAAGGTGTTAGAACTAGGCATGGACTTAGGAAGGAAGTAAAACATTTTGACTTTATTTCAATGACTGAACCCACCAACATCAATCAAGCCCATTTCGATAAATTTTGGATCTTAGCTATACAAGAAGAACTTAATCAATTTGTGAGAAATAATGTTTGGGAGTTAGTAGAAAGACCTAAGGATTAAAGTATAGTTAGAACCAAATGGGTCTTTAAGAATAAAATGAATGATTCTGGTGTGATGGTTAGGAATATGGCAAGATTGGTGGCTAAGGGGAACAACCAAATAGAAGGGACTGATTTTGAGGAGACCAATGCCCTTGTAGCTAGATTGAAAGCCATTAGGGTTCTATTAGCCTTTGCATGTTATAAGGGATTTAAGCTTTTTCAAATGGATGTCAAGAGTGCCTTTTTAATTGGGGTAATAAAGGAGGATGTCTTTATAGAGCAACCCCTAAGTTTTGAGAGTTCTCAAAATCCAAATCATATTTAAAAATTAAAAAAGGCCTTATTTGGATTGAAACAGGCACCCAGAGCTTGGTATGAGAGGCTTAGTACATTCCTACTAGAAAGAGAGTTTGCTAAGGGGAGCGTAGATACCACCCTTTTTCTTAGGAAGGTAGGAGATGATCTACTCATTATCCAGATCTATATTGATGATATACTTTCTGGATATTCTAATAAATAATTCTTCTAAGATAATGTGTGTGGAGTTTGAGATGAGTATGATGGGAGAATTATCCTACTTTTTAGAGGCAAATGGATGATGAAATCTTTCTGAATTAATCAAAATATACTAAGGACATCTTAAAGAAATGTGAAATTGATAAAGCTAAGCCAATAAACACTCCCATGAGTTCAACTATTTAGTTAGATAAGGATTCAAATGGAAAATATGTTGATCAGAAGAAGTTCAGAGGAATAATTGGATCACTGCTTTACCTAACTGCTAGCTGACCTGATATCATGTTTAGTTCTTATCTTTGTGCTAGATTTCAAGTTGAGCCTAAGGAATCCCACCAAATTGCAATTAAGTGAATCCTTAGATATCACTTAGAGACCCAAAATTTAGGAATCTGGTATCCTAGGCTCAGCACCTCTTTTGAAATTATTGGATATTCTGATTATAGTTTTATAGGATGTAAAGGTGGATAGAAAGAGCACCTTTGGAACTTGCCAATTCATAGGACAGTCTTTAGTCTTCTGGTCCAATAGAAAATAGAACTTAGTTGCACTTTCCACTGCTGAAGTTGAGTACATTGCCTTAGGAAGTTGTGTGGCCCAAACCCTTTGGTTGAAGCAACAAATTCTAGATTTAGGATTACCTATTGGTACAATCTCTATTCTATGTGATAACACTAGTGCGATATGCATCTCTAAGAATCCTATCAAACATTCAAGAACCAAAGACATTGACCTAAGACATCACTTTATTAGGGACCATGTTATAAATGGGGACATTGAGATATACCATGTAGCAACTGAAAACTAACTGGCTGACATCTTTAATAAACCACTGGCCTTTGACTCTTTCAGCATCTTAAGGACCAAATTGGGTGTGATTGACATAAATGCATGAATTTGATGATTACTGACTTCTGAAGTTTATGCTTTTCATTTTCTTTTCTTTAGTTTTTATTTAATTTGATCTCCTATTCCTTTTAGATCTTTTATTTTCTTGCTTATTTTTGCTGGTTTGAATTACGTATCGGATTTGATTCTTTCTTTTTACATGCTTTCCTCTTTGTTTTTTGATTTACTGATTATTTTCTTAAAAATCATATTAATGCTCACTACTGACGATAAACTGGATTTCTGACTAAGAGTTTTTGCCTTAGTTTTTTATTTAAAATCTTATAAGCAGTGATTGACTCCCCTGAAAAAGTTAAACGGAAGAAACATTGGTGATTGTTTCTCTTCCTCTAACTCCTTTAATGGTGTATTGTTCCTTTTGGATAAAAATCACTTTCAAAATTAAAAAATTAGTTTTTAAAATAGAGATCTATTTTATCTTCCTACAGTAACCTATCTCATATGAATAGTATTTTCAAAGCATTGAATCATTGTTATATTTTTCTTAATAAGGTGATTACACTTATCATATGGAATATAATTTTGTTCTATGAATTACTCCTCCTTACTGTAGAGTGAGTTCTTTTTCTTCTCTTATATCTAGAAGGTAATATCACACCTGAGATTATTTAGAGATTATGAAAGGAAGCAAGATAAAAAGCGGCACAAAATGGGCTCAAAAATGAAAAGATGCGCAATGACGCCAAATAATTGGAAAGATACACAAAGTGTATCAAAAATCAAAAGATGTGCAAGGTGCACCAAATAATTGAAAAAGAGGCACAAAATAAGCCCACCAAGAAATAAGCTTTCTTCCCTTTCAGATCCTTAAATGTCTTAGAAAAATTCATGTGCCACTTAATACTTTCAGAACTTGAGAATGAAAATCATGATTTCTGATTCTTTACTTTGTAATATTGTTTTATCAGATATTTTTCTAGAACGAGGCTTGAAAGGATCTCTTTTCAAATCTAATTTTATTTCTTCTAATTTAGATTATTGTTTGAACAGAATTTGAACCTGTAAGGTGTACGAGGTAGGAGTTACGAAAATTGATTTTCCAACTTTTTTAGATTTCAGCATTATCGATTTTCTTCTTATTTGCTTTTTGAATTGAAAAGCAAGGAAAAAATTCTAATTTACTGGAGCATATCAAAAAAATACTTTTGTGTTTTAAGTGTTATTTTTCTATTTCTATTTTTCATTGATTTGATTTGATTTTGATTTCTTCTTTTTATGAGTTTTTGGGATCCCTGATAATTCCTCCCCATCCTTCACCTTTTTTAATTTTGTATTTCAGTCCATCTGATCAGGATCCCCCTCTTTACTAGTTTGACTACTTTTCTTATGTTTTTATGATATTTTTGTACGACTTTTTTATATATTTTAGTGTACTATTTTTTCCTTTTTGAGATGTCAAAGGGGGAGTAGTTTGTATATTTTTGAATTATCAATGTTCAAATGTTCAGTGTTTTGAATCATCAATGTTACTAAATTTAAAAATTCTGACAAATATTTGCCATCATAAAAAAGGGGGAGATTATTACGAATCTGGTTTCAAGGATTATGATTTTAATAATAGCAAGTATTTCAATTTTTGTTTTAGTGTCTAACCTTTCAGGTTCACAGGATCAATTACGATGCAAGCCAGCTCAAGATAGAGTCAGTCTGTGTGTGTTTCAGGTTTAATGTATTTTTTCATCTTTCTTGAGTCAAGCGTAATGTAACAGATCCCCAAACTAAGTAACATTCCACACACACACTCAGGGGGAGATTTTTAGTGAGTAAGAGTTTCTATTCTGATTTTGTTCATATCATCCTAGATGATATTCATACCTTCTTCGATGATCCACTGAAAATAAAAACCCTAATTAGGGTGACCATGTTAAGTCAGCCTGATTAAGCAGATTGTCCTGGATGATACATTCATCATACAAGACGATATGCTTAAATTAGAAATTCTCAACCACTAAACTAAGACAGGCATGTTTTATTTTTAGAGATTTTATCTGATCGTCCCAAATAATACATGTATCATCCTAGATGATCCATTACAATCATGCCTAAATGAGTCAGGTGATTAAGGAAAGTAATTAAGATTTGATTGAATCGATCATATCATCCTGGATGATATGATCATCCTAGACGATTTATTAGAAATCCTGACCATCTAGTGTATTTCACATATACACCTCGAAGTATCCTTTAGAAGATATTCTCATTTTTTAACTGATCGTATGGGATAATAAAGATATCATCCTGGACGATCAAGTCAATTCAAAATCATCCAGTAGGTTTTTAACTGTACGCCCTGAAGTATCCTCTGGACAATATTCCCAATTTTCAACTGATCATACGGGACGATAGAGATATCATCCTGGATGATCAAGTCATTTTAAAATCATCCAGTATGTTTTTGACTGTACGCCCTGAATAGTATGCTAGACATTATTGGACACTTTTGAACTAATCGTACAGGACGATAGAGATATCATCTTGGACGATCAAGTATTTTCCTTGTGATCATCCAGCCTTTTCTCCTAGACGACCAGAAGTATCCTCTGGATGATACTATAATTTTGAACTAATCAACCAGGATGATCATAATATCATCCCGGATGATCTGAACAAACATGTCTTCTAATCGTCTAAGGAAACCAGATCGTCCAGGTCAAAAGGGGCTGATTTGCATTGATCATACAGGACGATCAAAAGATCATCTGGGATGATCTTTGATGACAACTTGTAATTTAGGGCTATTTTTGAGCCCTTCTATTTAAGATCTTTATCTTACAACAAGAAAGATCTTTTGCCGCTGTCCTTTCTTGTGAGAGCCTTGAGAGAGAGAGAGAGAAAGAGCTTGGGAGAGAGAGAGGATCTTGTGAGGGGGAGTTTATGAGGTGTTCATAAGGGTTGCTCCAAGCAAGTATCTGAGTTATCTTCTCCGATCATCATCTCTTATCCTTTTGTTGTCTTTGTGGAAGGATCATTTGCAAGAAGATCAAGGTTCTAAGCCTGCTTCAGGAGGAAGCTAAAGGAGGTAAGGTTCTCTACTTGCTTCAGGAGGAAGTGAAAGGAGTTTTGGTTCTCTACCTAACCGGGTTGGTGAAAAGGAGTTTTATAAAGGCTTCTCCACCTTACTATGGATGTAGGTCATGTTGACCGAACCACTATAAAATCTAGTGTGTTCTTTCTGATTATTTTTTACTCTTTATTTTACTGTAATTAACTGCTTTGATGAAATCTGTGTTTGATCTATACTATTACATTTGTTTTAAAACATTCAAAAAGATTTTCAAAATCATTTTTGTCCATGATTTTTTAAAAACTTCCAATTCACCCCGCCCCCTCTTTGTTTGCCTCGGGCTAGTTCATAAGAACTTAATATCCCTAACGAACTTTTAGAAAGATCACTCTAATCAAGATGATGGCTATATTATCTAAAACAAACCCACTATCATAAAATACCTAAGCCATTTTTGGTCGACTCACCCATTTATAATAAGCTTCATAATGAGCAGCATTTGAGTCTCTAATAGGTTACAGGTCTTATGTGCCCTAACATAATAAGCAACTAGATGCCATATGCCATCATCTATAATAAAATGCCTCAACCGCATTTAGCTAACTCCCCTCTTTTTGATATACTCTATAATGAGTAATACCTGAGTCCCTAAAAAGTAATAAGTTTTATGTGGCTTGACTTAAGAGGCATCTAAGTACCACATACCAGTGTCCGAAATAAAATGCCTCAACCACTATTGATGGACTCCCTCCTTTATGATATGCTCTATAATGAGTAGCTGATAAGTATAAATATTATTATATTTTGTGTTAATTTATCAGTAAAAATATGTTATTTAGTTATATTTGTGTAGGAAAATATAGGAATGGAGCAAAATTTTAAAGTATGGTCCAACACCATGGCGTCAAACATAATACCATCATGGTACCATTATTGACATTGACGAAGCTCCCAAATATGGATATGGTGGCTCCCAGTCTCTATTTGATAGTTCTCTAGCATCAAAAAATCAGTGCCCCAAAGCCCATCCAATAATCCTAGTGCTGGAGCATCGGAGGAGTCAACATTCCAAAGCTTAGTCTTTGTATGCACAGCACCGCTAAGTCAAGGGATATCGTGGCTCACAATCATTAACAACACCACAACACTATAGTTGTAATTATTTAAGATAGGATCTTCCAACAAAGTGTTGTATTGATTCATTAAAATGCAAGTCCATGTCAACAAGCACCGCAACTGTGAAAACCCTTCAGGGCTACAACATTAGGGCATTTTATGGGCACCGTAATGCTTATGTCTTGAGTTTCACTGTTCCATAATCCATTTTTTATAATATTCTAAAAGCTGTCTATCTAGAATGTTAATAGAGGAGTTGAGTCACTTATTTAACTTTAGTCTTTATAATATTTCTTTAATTTTTCCTTATAAGTGACAACTAAGAGAATTCAGAGAAGTACTATATACATTTCATTAGAGTGTTTGGCTTGTGTTTGTGGAAGTAATTCTATAAGTTCCAAGAGGAGTATAGAGGAGATCATTTAACAATTCGGTGATATCTTTTCTTCTATACTTTCTTTCTTTTGTAAAATTAATGAAAATGAATATGCTTTACTTGTTCTTCATATTTGGCTAAATTCTCTAATTTTTTATTGATGGTGTAAATAAAATATGGCGTACTAATGAGTTCTTTTCTTCACTAATTTCTGATGTTTTCAATATATTAGGTCTTCATTTAATACATATAGTGGTCATATGTGTAGTTAATATTAGGTGTAATGTGGAGCCTAGGAATAGAAAAGCAGGCACAACCAGGTATGTTGGATTTGTATGATGTAAGTATAAGCATAGTGCTTATTATGTATCAAGTTTATAAGGATGAATTGTCATGAGGGGGTTTTAATAGTGCAAGCTTTCCTTACTCTTCTAAGATTTTCATAGGGTAACACACTATAAGAGTTTAGAGTGGTATTAAAGTTGGAAGAGTTTAATCTATCCTTTATCTTTTCACACTTGACTGAGTGGTCGATGATGCATATGCTCTGAATAGAATTAATATAAAAGAGAATCATTAGGAAACATATTGTATTTATATTCCATCAATTCAAAATAATTTATTCCAATAGTGTTTCATTTAATCATTTTGAATTTTTGGGGTTTTACGAAATAGAAAATTATCTGGATGCTGAAAAAATAATGTTATGCAATTAAAGTCTTAAAATAATATTCTACATGATCTCTGGTAATTTGGTTATTTATTGACAATGTATATTTTAGCTTAGTAGGATTTTTTGTTTCCTATCATTACAAAAAACTATGTAATTATAAAATATGCTCAATTATATTTTATTTACTACAATATGATAAAATATATACTTATATGATTGAATCAAGTGATATTGAACAGTTTTGACTTGAATAATAATTGTTGGGAGATATAAGGGGCCAAAATTCTTTGAGATTCTCTTAGCGACTAGAAATATGAATATAAAAAACTCTTAAAAATCTTTTTGTTGGGAGTTATAAGGGGCCAAATCCTTTGAGATTATATCTGAAAGATGGGGAAATTTTGTTGGGAGTCATAAGAGGCCAGAATACTTTGAGATTATATCTGGGGCTGGAGAAAACTGATAGGAACTATTTGATGATATGAATTTAAGTTTTCCTTATCTGCTCATTATTATTATTTAAATATGGATAACTACCATGCTTTTATTATTCTTCTTAGTATATTAATTTATTATAATGCTTGTTACAGCATTTAAGTATTATGTAACATTTCATAAGAAAATAATTTCAAAATTTAGATTATTGTTTGTAGCCTGCTGAGTTATTGTAGCTCACAGTAACTTTTTTTCTTGATCTCAAGAATTGGGAAAGGAAAGAAGTTTATTGATTAATAGATTAGAGTTGATAGGTATTTCTTTTATTGATTTTTGTATAGTTACGGCTAGTTTATTATTCTGTTCTGTAGCTTTTATAGTGTAGATATATTTTGATGAAATAAAAAAAATCTTATGGATGAGTTTATTTTTAGTATTTGAAAATTTTAGTAGCTTTATAGTTTGTTATTTATTTAAAATAAATATTGATAAGAATTTAAAACATTCCAAAACTATCTTACAACAAAATTATGCATATAAGTTCAATAACTGATTAAATAAGTAATACTGTCCATTCAATAAGTGATTTTTGAACCGTAAAATTAAGCCCCCCTTAATTCTCTTCATGTGTGATATCTCTATTTTAAATTTCATGCAATTTGGTTAAGCGTACAGAGAGAATAAGTTGATTTATCATTTTAAACATATTTATGTAGTATGCTTTGAAGGAACATTTTCTGGACCGTTGATTCCAAGATCAATGGTCCAGGACATGCCGTTTCATTGCTAATCAAACCCACAGATTCTATCCTGTAGTTATTTCCTCCATCCGGCGCAATCAAGGCCATTCATCTAAACCACGCTAGATCAAACAATTGTTGGCACGTTCTAACTCGGTTAAATAAAAATGCATCGACCCTGCCACCACACTTTATTAATTGCTAATGATTGCCGACGACGTAATCATTAGTTATTAACGTGACACTAGCTAATCATTGGCCTGCATTTTCCATCTACCAATCATAGCATGCCATGCATCTCCTCAGTGCCACCGACGTCGGTGCTACCTTATAATTTTAATTGATATCTGATTAATTTATATTACTTTTTATTAATATAAACTTTAAAAAAATCATCAAAAATCCATTTTAAATAAAAAATTCAAGTATAATATACCAATTTGCTTAAATTTCCAAGTACTTTTATTTAAACTTAAAATTATTTTAAATATTTTATTTATTTAAACAATTTTAAATGTTAATTATTTGGTATTTAAATAATATTTATTAAGTATAAATTCAAATTATTTTGTTGAAGAAAATGAAATCTGAAATGCCCTCTAACTTGACCTGCACGCTTTGGACGAAGTGCTTGCAAAGGTGGCTAGAGGATTGCGACCAATGAGCTTTGGATTTGACTAGGGAGGTGTCGAGGGACATGCTAGAATATCAAACAAAAAAGGAAACGGGCTTGAAAAGGTCTGGTTGGTGGGAGAATGATAAAATGAGATTGAGGCTCATTTTTCCTCTTTTGGCGAATTGAAAACCCTAGAGGTGTTTTGGATGGTTGAGATCACTTTGGCAGCTTCTCCTGATCCTTGCCAAGTATCTCAAGTAGTTAGACTGGTAATAGTAAGGACAATAGAGGCACATTGATGTGTTAAGGGAGGTTTTTTTTTCTTCAGATGGGAGAAGGGGAAAATATTGGCCTTTTGGATTCAACTGGATGGTTGGGATGAGTTTAAATAGAGGTTGAGGATATCTAGAACTCATTTGGATGGTTGGATGGGCCTTGGCTTGACTAGGCATGTTGGGTTGGATGATTTGACCATTTTGAACTTATTTAGAGATTTCTTTGACTCTTTGACTAGTCAAATCATCAAAGTTTGATTAGGTGGTAAGTAGAGGACCAAATGGACTTGTTAGATGGATTGGATGGGCTATGAAGCCATGGCTTTGATGTTTTAATTGAAGTGTTGACCAAATGCATCCTTTAAAGACTTTGTTGACTAGTTTGACTAGCCAACAAGTCAAAATATGGTGAGATGGATATGGGGAGGTTTGAATTTCTAGTTGAAGTTGTTTAGAATTAATGTTAAGCTATGGGGTTAAAATTTGAATGAAGGCATGAGAATTTAAAGTGGTTTGACCAAGTCTTGTTAAGTTGAATATGTCAACTTGACCATGACTTGCCTTATGATGAGTTTGAGTGTGTTCAAGGAATTAAAGGAAAAGGATTTGAGGATTTTCAAAGAAATAGGTTTGGAGTTTAAATGGAAGAACATAAGTAATGTGAAGTTTGATAATTAATTGAGGTTTGACCAAGTCAAACCAAGGTGGTTTGACTTCAAATAAATCTAATTATATTTGGATCGTACATTGAAGTGGGTTTGAAAGCTCATATGGATCAATTTGATTGAATGGGTTAAGTTGGCCCATTTTTGCTTGAATTGACCAAGTATATAGATTTGAGCAAGTTTTATAGTTTGACCATGTCAAATCAAGTGTGACTTGGCTCATGGAAGTGCTAGTTATGCTTGAGCCAAGTGAACCAATGAATTTGAATGCATAGAAGGCTTGATAGGGTTTGAATGGGTTAACCTAATTAGAAGCATTGGTTAGACTCAATTAGGTCTAATTTGACTAGACTTGGCACCAGTTAACTTGGTTAACTATTGACTGGGTTAGGATGACTAGCCAACCCCAAATCAGTAAATGTATTCAAAGGAGTTTGAATGGGTTTTCAAGCTTGATTTAAGATTTGATTTAATATATATGGAGTTTATGGTTTATCTGGCCAACCAAGTCAAACCAAGGGTTGGGTTTGGCCTCAATAAGTTTAATTTGTTCAATGGAGACCAATGGATGTGGTCTTATGGACTAAAAGGGTCATTTAAGTCAAAATGACCATTTAGACCGTTAAGGGGTCATTTTGTCAACCAAGTTTAACTTTGTCAACCAGGTTAGACCAAGGCCTGAGTTTTGGTCTAATAGGTCCAAAATGACATTTTAAGTTCAATGGAGGTCATTCGATGCAAAGGTAAGGCCATTTGGATTGAAATGACTTTTTATGTCCTTAAAGGGCATATTGGTCAAAATACGTTAACTTGGTTAACCAGGCTTGATCAAGGTCTGGATTTGAGTCCAATGCACTCCTAATGATGTTTAGGATGCATTAGAGGAGGTTTCAGGGTTTGATTTGATTGGGCTATATTGAAGTTTGAAGGAAACTTCAAGTTTATCCTAAAGGGACATTTTTTTCATTTTAACCCCAGGTTAACTGGGGGTCAAACTGGGTCCACCAAAATGTAATTTAATATTTAAAATTTCATAAGTAAGTTAATGGATATGATAAAAAGTCTTGAGGAAGGTCTCATGGTCAAATTCCACAAAATGGGAGGTCAAATGGCATAGGTTGTAATTATTTAATGGTTTTGTAGCCTTTGGAGTTTAATTCAATTTCTTGGGCTTGAAGTCTCAGATTAGGCTCAAATTTGGAAGATTGACCCTAGGGACATGCTTGATAAATATGAACATGAATCAGAGGTCATTTGACAGGGTTTTGAAGAGATTAAAAAATTACTCAAAAAGGCTTAAGTCTTTAACTTTGAAATTTAGTCTGGAAAACTTGATTTGATTTGAATTATGGACTTAATTTACTGAGTTTAAGATACCCATACCAATAGCAATCAACTTGATGATTGTTAGTGATTGGTTAGGGGAAATAAGGTAGTGATCACTTGGTATCAGCGCACTAAATTAGGCAATACGCTGAATAACCTAGCTAAAGTGCAAAGCTATAGTTTCAAGGGATTGAAGATTTTAATCAATTGTAGGGATTGAATTTGATTGAATATGACTGTGGTTTGATTAGGGTTTGTTTGAAGATTGATTGAATCTTAATTAGAGTATAGGTTAAGGATTGAATTAAAGTTTGGATTACTTAAAGTATGGGTTGATTGAAGCTTGAATTGATTAAAGTCTGGATTGATTGAGGTTTGGCTTGGAGTCTTGATGATTAAAATTTAAATTGAAGTCTTAGTTGAGGATTGAACTAAAGCTTGCATTTAAAATGGAGTTAAAGTTTGGATTTTGAATTGAATTGAAGTCTGGATTTTGAATTGAATTGAAGTCTAGATTTTGAATTGAATTGAAGTCTAGATTTTTAATGGAATTGAAGTCTAGATTTTGAACTGAATTGATGTCTTGATTTTGAACTGAATGGAAGTCTGTATTTTAAATATAATTAAAGCTCTGGATTAAAAGTTCATGAGAGTTGTTAAACCCCAAAGAACTAGTCCCGAGGCTAACTAAGAGGGGGGGTGAATAAGTTATTTTAAAAATTCTTTAACAAGATGAAACATTAAAACTCTTTGATGTGGAAGCAGATCACTTTCACGATAATAAAAACTAGAGATTTCAAACATAAAACAAATCACAGAAAAATATGGAAATTAAATGTAGAAAAAGTAAATAGAAATAACACACCAAAATTATAGTGGTTCGATCAACTTGAACTACATCCACTCCCCAGAAATCTCCTTTCCAGGTGTTTGCACTAAAAGCAGTGTCTTCTTTTACCCCCACAATAAGGCAGAGAAGCCTTTACAAAATCTTTTCATTGACATTATGAGGCAGAGTACCTAGAATCCTTTTACTCCCTCCTAGAGAAGGCAGAGAATCTGGAAATCATTTTACTCCCTCCTAGAGTAGGCAGAGAACCTTGTAATCCTTTTACTTCCTCCTAGAGTAGGAAGGGAACCTTAGAATCCTTTTACTCCTTCCTGGAGTAAGTAGAGAACATATATCTAATGCTAATGAAAGACTCCCTTAGAACCACCAAGGAACCATAAAAGCAGCTTGATGAAGACGGTGGAAACTTGCATGGAGCAACCTTTATGAATCCCTCAGAACTCCCCCTCATAAGGATCTCTCTCTCTCCCAAGCTCTCCCTCTTCCTTCTCTAAGCTATCTCTCAAGACCACTCAACAATAAAAGATTTCTCTCAAGACCATATGAGAGCTTAAATAGAGAACTACCAAAAGAAGCCCTAATTTTTTAATTTTCCATCAAAGATTGTCTAGTACGATCATGAGATCATCCTGTATGATTAATACAAAACATTATATTTAGCCAGTATGAACTATATTGGTCTATACAATCAATTCAAGCATTTATATGGATCATCTCATACGATCTTTGATTATCCTGGATGATTAATTCATGAGTTTGTATTGATCATCCAGTACGATAGCCAATAATTAAATATCATCCCATACAGCAATTAGTTTGTCTAATACAAAGAAGGGGTATCATCCAAGATGATTTGTTGATATATTATGGTTTTCATCCTATATGATGGGTGATAATTAAATAGTATACCATGCTAGGATTTGGTCATATAGTACGATTATCTTTGATAATCTTATATGATATGATTGATCAATTTAACCCTAATTAGTCCCCTTAATCACAGGATCAATTTAGGCATGATTATCATAAATTATCAAGTATAATAGAGATTGTACTGTACGATTAGAGAACTATTTGTATATTAAGAAATTGCCTAAATTGTGATTAGCAGCTATTTTTGATGTCTATAACTGATCGTCCTGTATGATATGAATCATCCAGTATGATTAGTTAATTAATCTCACTTAATAATGGGTGCCCTAATAAGGTTTTTCTACATAATGAATTGTTCAATTGGAAAAGATTATGCTCTGTTAAATAGGAGGCGAAAGAGCATATCTAATGGGGCATGGGAGCTGGTAATATTTTCTTATGGTAAGATAAATGGTTGGGGAACTTCTCTATTGATAGCCTTTTAAATACTCATTCCACTTCAACTTGTAAAGTCAAGGATTTTATTACTAATGGTAGTTGGGATATTGACTTGCTTGTTGATCATGTGCCAGATTTTATTATCAATATCATTTTCATGATTCCCATTCTTTTGGATTCTGAGGATATGATTTTGTTTAATCTTTCTAATGATGTTAAATTTGCTACTAAACATGTCTGGAAATTTATTAGGCAAATTCATCCTAAAAGTATGATTTATTCTATGATTTGCAATGCCAATATTCCTTCCTCTTATTCTATTCTTTTATGGAGAATATTACATAATTTTTTTACCTATGGATTCTATCTTAGTGAGGAAAGGTATTTATATTGTTTCTAAATGCCGATATTGTTATCATATAGAAAACCTTAATCATGTTTTTATACAGGGGCCGGTGGCTATGAAAGTTTGGTTATTTTTTGATAATTTATTCAATGTGCAGCATTCTACTTGTTATAATTCCATTTTTTAGCTTCTTAATGATTGGTGCATTAATACCAAAGGTCATATTAGGAACACTATATCAAATCTTATATGTTGGTTTTTATGGAGAATCAGGAATGAATCTAAGCATGAGGGTATCAAGTGTAGTGCCACTCACATTACATTAAAAATAATGATAAAATTTTACAGTTATCTATTGCTTATCTCTTCAATGGTGACTCTTTTAAAGGTTTTCAGCATGTTGCTTCTAAGTTGGGTTTATCTTTTTAACCCTCCTATAAAGTTCCCAAAGACAGGGTCATTATTTAGAGGAAGCCTCATGATGGTTGTTTTAAACTTAATATTGATGGGTCGATGAACAATTTGAATGCTGGTTGTGGTGTGGTCATTAGGGATTCTAATTGTTATATCACTACTGCGTTTGGGGGTCCGAGTAATGCTAACATGGCTATTAAAGCTGAGATTGCTGCTCTTCAATTTGGTCTTCAATTATGTATTTCTTTAGGTATTACTAAGGTCTGGATGGAAGTTAATGCTATGCTTTTGATTCATTATATTATGGGGGATTCTATCTCTAATCCTACTAATTTTTACATGTTAAGAGATATTAAGTGTTGGCTTTCATACATAACTTTTAATATTTCTCACATCTTAAGGAAAGGCAATGCGGTGGCTGATTCCTTTGCTAAAATTGGGTGTAACTTAAATGGTTTTACTAAATTTTTTGAATTTTCTCTTCCTAAGGATATGAGAGGGCTGGTTAGACTGGATCGATATGGTTTGCCTTATGTCCGCCTTCCCTAGTGTTTGTTTCTTCAAGCTTTATCTGTATGGTTGTTTTGTGGTTTCTTGTTATGGGTTTCTTTATTTCTATGATTCCTTAGTTTTGGTACTGGTTTTTGGTGTCTGGCTATGATGGCAGTCTTCAGGATATTAACTATTTGCTCCTTCGTTGCTCATATGATCCTACTTCTTTTTTTATTGGTCTTTGTAATTGGATTGGTTTTATGGATGGACTTAATCTCTCTGAAGCATTTCTTTAGAAGTCCAGTCCTGGTTGTTGCAGCTTTGTGGATTGTTACTTTTTTATGTGAATTCTAAGATGGTAACCTGACCCCTTTATTAGTTGTAGGATTTAAACTTATATTGGTCTTTAGTTAATGGGTGAATTATAACTATATGCTTAATTCATTCTCTTGTTGACTGTATGCCTTCTGGTATTATTCCCTTATCCTGTGGATGCTATTTGTATTGGAGGTGGATCAGATTTGAGTAGCAAGTGTTTGTAAATAGTAATGATTATCTTGTTATTTATTTCCTGAGCTAAATTAATGGGAATAATATTCTGAGGGATCATTCGGTTGGCTGTACGTGGGGCCTGAATACTGGTACTATTATGGTTTTTTCGGCTGATGCTAACATTTCTCATGGTGGAAATGCGGTTAGTTATTTTTTGTAGCTTTATTGCTTTCCCTCTATCATTTATGCTGGATGTTTTGTTGGTTTTTGATTTATCTAAGGCTTTTTGTTTATTCTGACTGGATCCTTTTATTTTCAGAGCATTACTGTTGTTGTTTAGGTATTATTTATGAGAAGGGCTTCATTCTTGTGTTAAGACCTTATGAACTAGCTCGAGGCAAATCAAGAGGGCGGGGGGGGGGGGGGGGGGGGGTGAATTGGAAGTTTCAAAAATTCATGAGCAAAACTGATTTTGAAAACTTTTTTGAATATTTTAAAACAATTACAATTTCCTGATGATGTGAAGATGTTTAACGAAACAAAACAATAACTTCTATCACACAATCATCAACAGAAAAGTGAAGTACGTAAAGTAATCAGAAAGAACACGCCAAATTATATAATGGTTCGATCAACTTGACCTACGTCCACTCCCCGTAGCCTCCCCTCTAGGTATTGTACTAAAACAAAGTGACTCTCGTTCTTCTCCCACAGCAAGGCGCAGAAGCCTTTACAAAACTCCTTTTCACTAACCCAGTGAGTCAGAGAACCCAGACTCCTTTTGCTTCCTCATGAAGCAGGAAGAGAACATTACCTCCTTTCACTTCCTCCTGTAGTAGGAAGAGAACCTTAATCTTCTTGCAGACACTCATTTCCATAGAACCACCGAAGGATAAGGGATGATGGCTAGAGAAGGCGACTTGAATCCTTGCTTGGAGTAACTTTTGTGAACACCTCACAAACTCCCCCTCATATGATTCTCTATCTCTCTCCCAAGCTCTCCCTCTCCCTCTCAAAGCTCTCTTAGGAAAGGACAACGGCAAAAGATTTCAACAGTAACAAGAAAAGATCTTAAATAGAAGGGCTAAAAAATTATCTTAAATTTCGACTTACTGTTAAAAATCATCTAGGATGATCTGTCGATCATCCTGTACGATTAGTGTAAATCAGCCCCCTATGGTGTGGACAATCTGGTTCCTCTTGACAATTAGAAAACATAGTTTGTTCAGATCATCCAAGATGATTTTGCGATTGTCCTAGATGATTAGTTAAAATTGGGAATATCGTCTGGTAGATAATTCAGGACATCCAGGAGAAAAGGCTAGACGATCAATGAAAAATGACTTGATTGTCCAGGATGATATGTATATCGTCCTGTATGATTAGTTCAAAAATGCCAAATATCGTCCAGCACACTATTTGGTTCATCTAGGGCAACTATGCTAGACGATTTCAAAATGACTTGATCATCCAGGATAATATATCTATCATCCTGTACGATTAGTTCAAAAATGGCAGTATCGTCTTGTAGACTATTCGGGTCATCCAAGTGAAATACACTGGATGATGGGGATTTCTAATTGATCATCCAGAATGATATGATCAAATCAATCCAACCTTAATTACTTTCCTTAATCACCTGACTAATTTAGGCATGATCATAATGAATCGTCCAGGATGACTAGACCAAAATTCTAAAAATAAAAACTTACCTAACTTACTCTGGCGGTTGAGAATTTTTGATTTAAGCATATCATCCTGTACAATGGGTGTATCATTCATGATGATCTGCTTAATCAGACTAACTTAACATGGCTGCCCTAATTAGGGTTTCTATTTTCAATGGATCGTCCAGGATAATATGAACAAAATTAGAACAGAAACTCTAACTCACTAAAACTCTCCCCCTGAGTGTGTGTGTGCAAGGTTACTTAGCTTGGGGATCTATTACGTTACACTTGACTCAAGAAATCTTTAAAATTACATCAAACCTGAAACACAAATAGACTGACTCGATCTTGAGCTGGCTTCAATTGCAATTGATCTTGTGAACCTGAAAGGTTAGATACTCAAATAGAAATATTTGCTATCATCAAAACCATAATCCTTGAATCCAAATTTGCAATAATCTCCCCCTTTTTGATGATGGCAAACATTTGTTAGATAATTCCAAATTCAGTTAATAAAAAATAGAAAAGAAGAAAAAAGGTGAGCAATGCAAATTTTATTAGCCAGGCAAACAGTATAGGGACATTAAATACTGAAAACTGGGAAGTATAACTTACAATACTAACAACCCATACTACTCCCCCTTTTGACATATCAAAAAGGGGAAAATAGAAGAGAAATATCACAGAGAAATAGAGAAAGACAATACAAAAACATCACTAAGAGACAGGAAAAGCAACCAATCTAGTAAAAATGAGGAAATAACACAAAAAGTAACATTTTTTTAATCGATCAGCTCCAATAAAATAAAAGTTTTCCTTAATTTTTAATTCAAAAGTCAATAAGAAGAAATCGACGGGCTAAAGTCCAGAAAAGTTGGAAAATTGATTTTCGTATCTCCTACCTCAGACATCTTACAATTCAAAATTCCTTGAAACAAAATCCAATTCAAAGAAAAAGAAGTTAGATAAGAAACCTTATCCTTCCATACGACGTTCCAGAAAAGTATTAGATAAAATAGTATTGCAAATAAGAGAATCAAAAAAATAGTATTGCAAATAAGAGAATCGAAATTCATGATTTTCACTCTCAAGTGTTTGAATATATTAAGTGGTACATTAATTCTTCTAAGATTTTTTAAAGATCTGAAAGAGGAGGAAGCTTATTTCTTTGTGGGCTCAATATATGCCTCTTTTATAATTATTTGGCACACTTTGCACATCTTTTTATTTTTGAAATACTTTGTGTATCTTTTCAAATTTAGTGGTGAACATTACGCATCTTTTGTTAGGCTTATTTTGTGCCTCTTTTTTCAGTTAATTGGCGCACTTTGCGCATCTTTTGCAAGCTTTTTTTCCTTTTAAAATCTCTAAAATATTCTCAGTTGTGAGATTATTTTCTAGATATAAGAGAAGAAGAGAGGACTCACTCTCTTAGATAAGGAATGGTAATCCACAAAATAGAATCATTCTCATATGATAAATAAAACCAATTGATTAAGAAAACATGAAAGTGATTTCATTATTTGGAACACTACTCATATAAGATAAAATACTGTATGAAGATAAAATGATCTCTATTTCAAAGTCCAGCCTTTTTAAATTTGAAAAAGATTTTTATTCAAAAGAAAAATACACCAATAAAGTAGTTAGAAGAAGAGAAATAATTATCAATATTTCTTCCCTTTAACTACTTCAGAGGAGTCAATAACTTCTTACAAGCTTCCAAACAAAAATAAACCAAAACTCTCAATCAGAAATTTAGTTTATCAGTAGTAGTGAGCAGTGATCTGATTTTAAAGAAAATAAATAATAAATCAATAATAACAGGAAAGTGCATAAACAGAAATGACTAAATCAGGTAACCAATAATAATAGAAGAAAATCAGCAGTGAATAAAAATAAGAAATGAAATAGGAAATTAATTCAAACCAAAACAAAAGAAAAAAGGAAAAATAGAAAATTCAAAAATTAGATATCATCAAATTCAAGCATTTATGTCTATCACACCCAATCTAGTCTTTAAAATGCTGAATGTGTCAAAGGCCAGTGGTTTAGTAAAGATGCCAGCCAGTTTGTTTTCAGTTGCAACATGGTGTAACTTAATGTCCCCTTTGATAATATGGTCCCTAATAAAGTGATGCCTTATATCAATATGTTTAGTTCTTGAATGTTGGATAGGATTCTTAGAGATGTAGAAGGCACTAGTGTTATCACATAGAACTGAAATTGTGCCAATAGGTAAACCTAAATCCAAGATTTGCTACTTCAACTAAAGAACTTGGGCCACACAATTTCCTAAGGCAATGTACACAGCATTAGCAGTGAAAAGTGCAATAGAGTTTTATTTTCTATTAAACCAGGAGACTAAGGACTGTCCAATGAATTTGCAATTTTAATAAGTGTTCTTTCTATCCACCTTACACCCTACAAAATCAAAATCAGAATATCCGATAATCTCAAAAGAAGTGTTGTGTCTAGGATACCAGATTCCTAAGTTTGGGGTCCCTAAGAGATATCTAAGTATTCTCTTAACTGTAGTCAGGTGGGATTCTTGAGGATCAGCTTGAAATCTAGTACAGAGATAAATACTAACATTATATCAAGTCGGCTAGCAGTCAAGTAAAGCAGTGATCCAATTATTCTTTTGTACTTCTTTTAATCAATAGATTTTTCATTTGAATCCTTATCTAACTAAATAACGAAGCTTATGGGAGTGTTTATTTTCTTGGCTTTATCCATTTTATATTTCTTCAAGATGTCCTTAATGTTCTTTGATTAATTGATAAAAGTTCCATCATCCATTTGCCTTATTCTAAACCCCAAAAACTAGGATAATTCTCCCATCATACTCATTTCAAACTCCTTACTCATTGTCTTAGAAAAATCATCACATAAATTTTTATCAGAAGATCCAAAAAGTATATCATCAACATAGATCTGGATAATGAGTAGATCATCTCCTACTTTTCAAAGAAAAAGGGTGGTGACTCGAAGAATATCTCTAATCTCAAGGCAATGTGTTTTGAGGTTCTACCCTTTCCTCCAGATTTGTATTTTCAACTCCTTGGGTAATCTCTCCTACTTCCTCTTCTTCCTCACCTCTAGACTCCTTAGGATCAGATTCATCAAACACCATATGAGTAGTCTCTTCCACCACCAATGTCCTCTTATTAAACACCCTAAAAGATTTCCCCACACTTGAATATCCTAAGAACACTCCTTCATCAGTTTTTGGGTCAAATTTTCCTAACGATGACTTTTCATTAAGAATGGAAACCTTACAGCCAAAGATAAGGAGGTGGGATAGGTTTGGAGTTCTACCCTTAATGATCTCATAGGGGGTCTTATTTAGATTGGATCTAACATTCATCTTATTTAACACATAACAAGCTTTGTTCATCGCTTCTGCCCAAATGTACTTTTGAAGTGAATACTCAGCAAGCATGGCTCTAGCGACTTCCACTAAGGTCTTGTTCTTTCTTTCAGCTACCCCATTCTGCTAAGGGTCCTAAGAGCTGAAAAGTTGTGACTAATCCCTTGCTCCTCATAAAAAGTTCCAAATCTCACATTTTCAAACTCTTCACTATGATCACTATAAATGGTCAAGATCTCATAACCTAACTTCTTCTGAATCCAAGTGGAGAAATATTTAAATTCATCAAATGACTCAGTTTTATGTGATAGAAATATAATCTAAGTGAACCTCGAGTAATCATCGATAATCACAAATCTATAGACTTTTTTCCCTAAGCTGGCAGTGCTAATGGGTCCAAACAAATCCATGTGAAGGACTTCTAAAGATCTAAAGGTGCTGATATCCTTAATGGAGTGGAATGAGGATTAGACTTGCTTTCCTAATTGATAGGCATCACATAGGTGTTTCTTAGTGAACTTAAGCTTGGGGACACCTCTAACTAAGTCCTTTTGGGTTACTCTTCTAAGGGTTTTCATACTGGCATGACATAACCTCCTATGCCATAGTAAAGACTCATCAGTAACAGTTTTTAAGGAAAATGATGCAGCACATTCAAAATTATTTAAATCAAGCATATAAACATTGTCGATCCTCTTATCCTACAAAATAATATTATTATTTAAGCTGATAATGCAAGTGTTTGCCAAGAACATGATGCTGAACCCTTTGTCATAGAGTTGACTGATGCTAAGTAAGTTATGTTTCAGTCCATCTACAAGCAAAATAATTTTAATCAAAAGGTTCTTGGAGTTTTTGAATATACCTACGCCCACCACTTTCATGGTGGTGTTATCTCCAAGAGTGACCTTACCTCCAGCCCTGGCCTCCAGCAAAACAAATTGATTTGTATCTCCAGTCATATGCCTTAAGTATCCGCTATCCAGGAACCACATGCTCTCATGAGATCTGGTGTGAGAGTACCCCTACAAAATCTTCAAAAGTCAGATTTAAGAACCCAAACAAGTTTGGGTTCCTTCTTATGAAAAGAAGAATGCAATGTATGTGTGTTATGCTATGAATCATATAATTTAGGCCTTCACATCCAGTGTGTACTACAATGAACATTGCAGGTGTGGGAGATAAGTCCTAACCTGCCACAAGAGAAACATCTAATGCTTGGAAAAGGGTTAACTAATCTATATTGGTGATAGTGCCTCTTCCTAGGTTTAGATGATACATGCTTTGATGATTTTGAATGAAATTCTTTAAGCGATGGTGGTTTATAAAATTGTACAAATGTTGGAGGTGTTTCGTTATTCCCAAATGCACTGATTTTTACACTTAAGAATTTATTTTCCTTTTTAAAGATTATAATTTCAAAATTCAATGCATGCTCACTACTATCTAAATCACATGCCATAGTATCTAGTTCTTTAAAAGCTCTTTCTAAATCAACATGCGATGCTTTCAATGAATCATGCTCAATAATCAATTTAGAATGCTTTTTATTTAACTCATCAGATTCATCAAGTAATGACACGTGATTGCTATCAAGTATAGAATGATCCTTAAGCAAAACTTCATGCTCTTTTTGGAAGTTCAAGAATTCTAATTTTAGGCTAGCATGCATTTTCTTAAGTTTTCTATATGATGAATAGATTTTCTCATAAACTTCAAGCAATTGATCGTAGGTTATTTCACATACCTCTTCTTAATCAGACTGACAATTATGTTCATCCAACATCAAACACAAGTTTGTAGTCTCCTCTTCAGCTTCAGTCTCAGAGGAGTTAGATGTAGAATCTACCCAGAAAGCCTTTTGAATCCTTTTCTTATCCTTCCTGAACTTGGGTTTCTTCTCACCCTTCTCCTTGCTTGGGTGAGCCTTAAGTGTAGGAAAATTAGCTTTTATATGTTCTGGCTTCCAGCATTCAAAATAAACTATATCAGAAGAAACTTTAGAATGTTTGCTATTCTTACCTTTATTTCATTTCTAATAATTCTTATGTTTCACTCTTAAAAAGCATTTGAATTTCCTAGTAATTAAGGAAACATCATCACTTTCAGACCCGGAAGAATCAGTATCTGTATCATTTTCCATCAGTGCCACTATTTTCTCCTTCTATTTCTCTCATGCATCAAGTTGTCATTAGTTTAGTCCTTTATCATAAGCAATGAGTGATCCAAGTGAGTTATCAATAGAATAAGTTTTCAAATCCTTAGATTCAGTAATCACAGTTATCTTGGCATCATAGGAAGAGGGAAAATATCTCAAAATCTTGTTAACTTTCTCATTGTTTGTGAGTTCTCTTCCTAAGGCATGCAGGGAGGTGACAATTTGAGTGAACCTAGTATACATTTCAGATATTGATTCACTAAGTTTCATGCAAAAGAGTTCATAGTCATGAAGTAAGATGTTCAACCTTGATTGCTTAACTTCTGATGTGCGTTCATAAGTAATACATAATCTATCCCATATTTCCTTACCAATTGTGCAAGTAAAGACATGCATGTATTCCTCAGATTTTAATGCACAAAAAAAATAGTTTAAGCATTTTGCATTCAATTGTGCTAAATCTCAATCATCAAAATTCCATTTGATAAGAGGCAGTTTAATTTTAATACCATTAACAAGTCTAAAAGGTGCTTCATAACCATCTTCAACAAGCATTCACATGCGATAATCTATAGATTGTAAAAATATGGACATGTATATTTTCTAAAAATCAAAAGGTATGTTATCAAACAAGGCTGGACAAGTAATGGAATACCCTTCTGCGGTGTTTCTATTTTCAAAGTTATCCATGGATATAATTCAAAAGTTTTTCAAAACTTTATTTTACGAATCCCGCTCTAATACCACTTGAAAGTTCTTTAGGGATGTTAAACCCTTATGAACTAGCCCGAGGCTAACCAAGAGGGGGGGGGGGTGAATTGGTAGTTTTAAAAATTCATGAGAAAAAATAATTTTGAAAACTTTTTTAAATGTTTTAAAATAATTACAATTTCCCAATGATGTGAAGATGTTTAATGAAACAAAATAATAACTTCAATCACACGATCATCAATAAAAAAGTAAAGCATAGAAAGTAATCAGAAAGAACATACCAGATTTTATAGTAGTTCGATCAACTTGATTTATGTCCACTCCCCAGAGCCTCCCCTCTAGGTATTGCACTAAAATAAATTGACTCTCCTTCTGTTCCTACAGCAAGATAGAGAAGCCTTTACAAAATACCTTTTCACCAACCTAGTGAGGCAGAGAACCTAAACTCCTTTCGCTTTATCCTGAAGTAGACAAAGAACCTTACCCTCTTTCGCTTCCTCCTGAAGCAGGCAGAGAACCTTGATCTTCTTGTTGACAATCCTTCCCACAGAGCCACCAAAGGATAAAAGATGACTACTGGAGAAGATAACTCGAATCTTTGCTTGGAGTAACCTTTATGAACACCTCACAAACTCCCCCTGACAAGATTCTCTCTCTCTCTCTCCCAAGCTCTCCCTCTCCCTCTCAAAGCTCTCTCAGGAAAGGACAGTGACAAAAGATTTCAACAGTAGCAAGAAAAAGATCTAAAATGGAAGGGCTCAAAAATTGCCCTAAATTTCAACTTGCCATCAAAGATCATCCAGGACGATCTGTTGATCATCCTATACGATTAGTGTAAATCAACCCTTTTGGCCTGGATGACCTGATTCCTCTAGACGATTAGAAGACATGGTTTATTCAGATCGTCTGGGATGATTTTATGATCATCCTAGATGATTAGTTAAAATTAGTAATATCATCTAGTAGATAGCTTGCAAAATCTAGGAGAAAATTCTGGATGATCAATGAAAAATGACTTGATCGTCCAGGATGACATGTATATTATCATGTACGATTAGTTCAAAAGTGCCCAATATCATCCGATATACTGTTCGGGTCATCCAAAATAACTATGCTGGATGATTTCAAAATGACTTGATCATCTAGGATGATACCTCTATCGTCCTATATGATTAGTTCAAAAATGGCAGTATCGTCCTGTAAGCTGTTCGGGTCATCCAGGTGAAATACACTAGATGATAGTGATTTCTAATTGATCGTCCAAAATAATATTACGTTCACCCAGGATGATATGATCGAATCAATCAAATCTTAATTACTTTTCTTAATCATCCCATAAGTCATCCCATATGAATAGTTCAAAATAAAATGATCATCCAGTATGATCTGTTGATCGTACTGTACGATGTGCATAAAATTTGTGAACTGTTCAACCCCCTTCGTACTGGACAGAACTAATTTTGAACTGATCGTACTGTACAAATAGTATCATCTGATTTGAATTATTAGAGTTTTTTGAAGCCTAATTATAAAAGGATTTTTTCTTATTCATAGTAGTTATTATTATTGCAATTGTTGTGTGAAGAAGAGGAGTGCGATTATTGAAGGAACTCTTAAAAGGGAGCTTTTGAAGAGATCCAGGGTTTGTGAGAGGAAGGAGAAGGTGAGCTTGAGAATAAGGGAGAAGGAGTGTGAGGGGATCACACAGTTGCTCCGAGCTAGCTGCACGCTTTCTCCTCCATCGCCTTGGTGAGTCTTGTGGAAGCTCTCTAGGGAGAGAGGCTTCAAGGTCAACGTCCTCGAGGTTCTCTGCCTTCTCCATGAGGGAGAAAAAAGAGAAGGTCTGCTGCCTCACCAGGAGGGTGACATAGCATCTGGCACTCCGCCACGCTGGGGAAGGTGAAAGTGAGTTTTATAAAGGCTTCTCCCCTTGCTGTTGGAGAAGAAGGAGAGTCAACCTTTAGTAGTGCAACACTAAGAGTGGAGGACTCGAAGGAGTGGACATAGGTCAAGTGACCGAACAACTATAAAAAATTCTAGTGTACTTTTTTTCATTTTTCACATTTTTATTTTTCATGCATTTAGTTTCTGTGTTAATTGCGTGGTGAAAAATCTGATTTTAGCTTTTCATTATAAGATTTAAAATTATATCACCACTATTGTAATGGTGTACAAATCATTAGCTTCCATATTTGACTAGTTAAGTTTTAATTTTAAAAATTTAAAAAATTCTTTAAAAAATTAGAACTCGTGTTTAGGATTTATTTTTAAAACACCAATTCACCCCCCCCCCCTCCTTGGTGCATCTCTTACTTTCAATTAGTATTAGAGAGGGGTTTTAAAATAATATTTTAGAAAGCCTAGAAATATATGATCCATGGCACAGTTTGGTAACTGTAATACTGCAAAGGGTTATTAAATAACTCGTCTACCCTTATTTGATAATATACCATTTTATTTTTAAAAAATTAGCATGTCTAAATTTTTACAATTTATAGACTATCGCATGGAGATGTTGGTTCAAGAAGGTTACTCTACACCTTTTTGTCTCATGATTGGCATTAAAGGTATTTTAACATTTAATGAATGGATCAATGAGGATAGGGAACTCACACAATATAATACAAAATCTTGAATTGTTTCTTTTGCACGTTGAAATCAGAAGATTTTATGTGAGTGTCTACTTGTAGTACCGATAAGGAGATATGGGATAGATTGTGTATCACATACAAATGAACCAATAAGGTTAAAAAGTCTAGCCTTAACATACTACTACATGATTTTGAACTCTTTTGCATGAAACCTAATTAGACTGTATCTGAAATGTACACTAGATTCACCCAGATAGTGACATCCTTGCATGCTCTAGGAAGAGAGTTATCTAATTCTAAAAAAGTTAATAAAATTTTGAGATGTTTACCTAGCTCTTACGATGCATAAATAACTACAATAACCGAGTCCAAAGATTTAAATGTTTATTCAATTGACAATTTGCTTGGGTCGCTCATTGCCTACGAGCAAGGAGTGAGTCAAAGGCAAAGTGATGCAGGAGAAAAGAAGAAGGAGCAAACTGTGTCTCTAAAAGTGAACAATTTAGAAAGTGATAGTTCTACAGTAGAGGAAGATGATGACATAGCCTTGATGACTCATCAGTTCAAGATTTTTCTAAAATGGAAGCAACGTGGTCATAAAAACTATTGGAATAAAGGTAAAAGCTCAAAGAATACTAAACTTGTATATGACATAATTTGCTTTGAGTGCAGGAAACAAGGACTCTCTGAGTTGATTGCCCTAACGTAAAGACACACCCAACTAAGGAGAAGCATGAGGATAAGTCAAAGTATAAGAAGGGCAAACTAAAAACACATAAAGCTCTTTGGGCCGACTCAGCTTTAGAATTATCAAAAGAAGAAGCAGATGAGTAGGTAACAAATTTATGCCTTATGACTAATGATAACCTTAATCAATCAGATCAAGATGAGGTATGTCAACTCTCTTATGATGAACTATTAGTTATTTCTAAAAAAATTCATGACTCATATTGAAAGCTAAAGAAAATGCATGCTAGTCTTAACACTAATTTTAATACTTTACAAAAAGAGCATGCTAGTTTAGTTAAAGAACTTTCTGATTTGGATAGAGATCACATGTCCCTACTTGATGAATTTGATACATTAAACAAGAGGCATTTTAAATTAATTGTTGCACATGATTCCTTGAAATCATCACATGTTGAACTAGAAAATACATTGAAGGAATTAGAAGAACTTGCATTTCAACTACCAAGCAATAAGCATACATTGAAACGAGAAGTACTAAGCTATGAAAGTGCAAATGAATACTTAAGAGTAAAGGTGATTGCATTGAAAAATAATAAACCATTACCCTCACGTGTCCAATGGGATAATCCCTCTACATTGCATGTATCACACAAACTTAGGAAGAGGCACAACCCATTTCCCAGTGTTAGGTGTTACTCTTGTGGCATGCTAGCTCACATAGCCTGCACTTGCATGATTCACTATAGGACACATCTAGTGTGGAGACTTAAGCTACATTCATCACAGTATAACATGCATACACCTCATTCATTCAAGCATAAGGAGGAACCCAAAGTCACTTGGGTTCCCAAAACTAATCTTTGATTTACATTATAGAGGTGCTCTCACAAAAGACCTAGTGAGAGTATGTGGTACCTGGATAATGGTTCCTCGAGATATATGACTGGAGATATGAAGCAGTTCATGACACTGGGGGCCAGGTCAAAAGGCAAGGTGACTTTAGGAGACAACACCACCAGGAAAGTGGTGGGCTCAGGTATTATTGGAAATTCTAAAAATTTTATAATTGAAAATGTTCTTTTAGTTAATGGTTAAAAGCACAATCTGTTAAGTATTAATCAACTGTTTGACAAGAGTTTTGACATAAAGTTTCTTTCTAACAAATGTATGATTAGCTTAAATGATAAACTTGTGTTAGAAGGAAAAGGGATAAACAATGTCTATATATTAGATCTCAATTACTTTAAAAATTCAAATATTTTATGTTTAAAAATAATAGCTGATGACTCTTGGCTATGGCATAGGAGACTATGCCAAGCTAGCATGAAAACACTTAAGAACATCACTCAGAAAGATATAGTTAGAGGCATACCTAAGTTAGACTTCACGACGGACCACCTATGTGATGCTTGCCAACTAGGAAAATAAGTGAAATCATCATTTCAATCAATCAAGGATATCAACACCACTAGGACACTAGAAATTGCTCATATAGACCTATTTGGACTTGTTAGTACAGCCAGCCTAGGAGGTAAATCTTAAAGATTCGTAATTGTGGATGACTACTCTAGATTTACTTGGGTAATATTTTAGCACAAAAGAATAAGTCATTTGAAGAGTTAAGAATCTTCTCCACTAGGATTCAAAAGAAATTAGGATGTGAAATCTCAATAATCCATAGTGATTACGGTGGAGAATTTAAGAATTATAGATTTGAATCGTTCTATCAAGCGATGGGAATAAAATATTGAAAGTTTATTAGGGATGTTAAGCCCTTATAAACTAGTCCCAAGGCTAACCAAGAGGGGGGGTAAATTGGTTATTTCAAAATTTTGTGAGCAAAAATAATTTAAAAAAATCTTTTGAACATTTTAAAAATTAATTTCAATTTCGTGATGATGTACAGATGTTCAACAATATCATAATAATAATCACAATCACACGATTATCAACAAAAAAATAAATACGAAAGATAATCAGAAAGAACACACCAGATTTTATAGTGGTTTGGTTAACTTGACCTACGTCCACTAACCGGAGCCTCCCCTCCAGGTATTGCACTAACACTAAGTGACTCTCCTTTTACTCCCACAGCAAGGCGGAGAAGCCTGTACAAAACTCCTTTCTACCAACCCGATGAGGCAGAGAACCTAGACTCCTTTCGCTTCCTCTTGAAGCAGGCAGAGAACCTGGACTCCTTGCACTTCCTCCTAAAGTAGGCAGAGAACCTGGGTCTTCTTGCGGACGATCCTACCACAGAGACACCAACAAGACAAGAGATGACAACCGAAGAAGATGACTCAGATCCTTGCTTGGAGCAACCTTTGTGAATCCCTCATAAACTCCCCCTCATAAGATCCTCTCTCTCTCTCCCAAGCTCTCTATCTCTCTCTCTCAAGGTTCTCTCTAGAAAGAAAGGTGGCAAAAGATCTTTCTTATTGAAAGAAAAAGATCTTAAATTTGAGGGCTCAAAAATTGCCCTAAATTTGAACTTGTCGTCAAAGATCATCCAGGACAATTGATCGATCATCCTGTATGATCAGTACAAAATCACATATATTAGCCTGGATGATCTGATTTCTCTGGACGATTTGTAAACAAAATTTATTCAGATCGTTCTGTACGATTCTGTGATCATCCGGGATAATTAGTATAAATCAAGAATTTCGTCTAGAATATAACTCGGGTTATCCAGGGCAAGTTTTACTGGATAATCTCAAAAAAACTTGTTCGTCCAGGATGATTTCTATATCATCTTGTATGATTAGTTCAAAAAATAATAATATCATCCTACACACAGCTCAGGTCGTACAGCCAAAACATGCTGGACGATCTCAAAATAGCTTGATCATCTGGGATGATATCTCGATTGTCCCGTATGATTAGTTTAAAATCAGGAATATCATCCAGCAAATTCCTCGGGTCTTTCAGGTGAAGTGCTCTAGACGGTTAGGATTTTGCATATATTATCCAGGACGAATTACGATCGTCTAGGATGATATGATCGTATCAATTAAATATTAATTACTTTTCTTAATCACCAGACAAATTTAGGCATGATTGTAAAGGATCTTCCAAGATGATACACGTATCATCCAGGATGATCAGAACAAATCTCTAAAAATAAAAACTTGCCTAACTTAATCTAGCGGCTGAGAATTTTTGATTTGAGCCTATCATCCTGTACGCTAGGTCTATCGTCCAGGATGATCTGCTTAATTAAACTGACTTAACATGGCTGCCCTAATCAAGGCTTCTATTTTCATTGGATCATCTAGGATTATATGAATATCGTCCAAGATGATTTTAACAAAATTTGAAATAGAAACTCTAACTCACTAAAACTCTCCCCTTAAGTGTGTGTGTGCAAGGTTACTTAGCTTGGGGATCTGTTACAATACATTTGACTCAAGAAAAATGAAAAAGTACATTAACCCTGAACTATAAATAGACTAACTCGATCTTGAGCTGGCATGAATTGCAATTGATCCTGTGAACCTGAAAGATTAGTGACTTAAATAGAAATAAAAATGTTTACTATCATCAAAATCATAGTCCTAGAAATCAGATTCGCAATAATCTCCCCCTTTTTGATGATGGCAAACATTTGCTATAAATTCAAAATTCAGTAAATAAATAAGATGAACATTTGATTCAATCAGCACTGAACATTTTCATTAATAATAAAAAACTTTAAAATGACCCACAAAGTACTCCCCCTTTTGACATCTCAAAAAGGGGAAAACACAGTATAAACATAAAAAAAATAAAAATAAATAGATAAAAAAAGAAAATAGTACAAAAAGAAAGAAAACATCAAAAAACATAAAAAAAGGAAAATCAAAATCAAATCAAATCAAAGAAAAATAGAAACGAGAAAATAACAGTAAAAATAATAGATTTTTTTTTGGAATCGATCAGCTCTAGTAAATAGAATTTTCCTTGATTTTAAATTCAAAAGCCAATAAGAAGAAAATCGACCAAGCTAAAATCCAAAAAAGGTTGGAAAATCAACTTTCGTAACTCCTAACTCGGACACCTTATAGGTTCAAATTCCTTTCAAACAAAATTCTAATTCAGAAGAAAAGAAATTAGAATAAAAAAGAGATCCTTTCAAGCCTCGTTCCAAAATAATATCTAATAGAATAGTACTACAAAGTAAGGAATCAGAAATCATGATTTTTCGTCTCAAGCTTTTAAAAATATTAGGTGGCACATGGATTTTTCTACGACATTTAAAGATCTGAAAGGGAACAAAGAATTGTTTCTTTATGGGCTCATTTTATGCCTCTTTTTCAATTTGTTTGGCGCACTTTGCACATCTTTTGATTTTTGATAGACTTTGTATATCTTTCCAATTTGGCAACATTGCACATATTTTCAGCTTTGGGCTTATTTTGTGCCCCTCATTTTTTCATTTTGGTGCTCTTTGTGCATCTTTTACAAGCTTGCTTCCTTTCATAATCGTTAAAAAATCTCAGTTGTGAAATTACCTTCCAGATATAAGAGAGGACAAAACTCACTCTCTACAATAAGGAGGAGTAATTCACAGAACAAAAACCATATATCCTATAATAAGTGTAATCAGCTGATTAAGAAAACTATAACAATGATTCAAAACTTTGAAAATACTATTCATATAAGGAAGATTATTGTAGGAAGATAAAATAGATCTCTAATTTAAAAACTAACATTTTAATTTTAAAGAAGATTTTCATCCAAAAGAAATAATACACCATTAAAGGTGTTAGAGGAAGGTAAATAATTATCAACGTTTCTTCCCTTTAATAGATTCAGTGGAGTCAATCATTGCTTACAAGCTTTGAAATAAAAATAAGGCAAGACTCTCAGTCAGAAATCCAGTTTATGAGCAGTAGTGAGCAGTGATCTGATCTTTTGTTTAAAATAGTAAATCAAGAACAAGTAGGAAATCACATCAAATAAATACTCAAATCATTAAAATAACAACACTAAAAAGAAAATCAACAGAGAATAAAAATCAACAGGAAATAGATAATCAAATCAAACAAAAAAAAACTAACAGAAATAAAATGAAAAATAGAAAATTTAGAAATCATCAATCATCAGATTCATGCATTTATGTCAATCACACCTAATATGGTCCTCAAAAAGTTGAATGAGTCAAAGGCTAGTAGTTTAGTAAAGATGTCAGCTAGTTGATTTTCAGTTGCTACATGGTGTAGCTTAATATCCCCTTTTTTAACATGGTCCCTAATGAGGTGATGCCTTAAGTCAATGTATTTGGTTCTTGAATGTTGGATAGGATTCTTAGAGATGCAGATGGCACTAGTGTTATCACATAGATCTAAAATTATGCCAACAGGTAATCATAAATCCAAAACTTGTTGCTTCAACCAAAGGACTTGGGCCACACAACTTCCTATGGCAATGTACTCAGCTTCAGCAGTGGATAGTGTAACTAATTTCTATTTTCTACTAGACCAGGAGACTAAAGATTTCATATGAATTGATAAGTTCCAGAAGTGCTCTTTCTATCCACCCTACATCCTACAAAATTAGAATCAGAATATCCAATAATCTCAAAAGAAGTGTTGTGCCTAAGATACCAGATCCCTAGGTTTGGGGTCCCTAAGAGATATCAAAGGATTCTCTTAACTGCAATCACGTGGGATTCCTTAGGATCAGCTTGAAATCTAGCACAAAAACAAACACTAAACATAATATCAGGTCGACTAGCATTCAGGTAAAGTAGTGATCCAATTATTCCTCTAAACTTCTTTTGATCAACAGATTTTCCATTTGAATCCTTATCTAACTAAATAGTGGAACTCATGGGAGTGTTGATATGCTTAGCTTTATCCATTTCATATTTCTTTAAGATGTCCTTAGTGTATTTTGATTGATTCAGAAAGATTCCATCATCCATTTGTCGTATGCTAAACCCCATAAAGTAGGATAATTCTCCCATCATACTCATCTCAAACTCCTTACTCATTATCTTAGAAAAATCATCACATAAATTTTTATCAGAAGATCCAAAAAGTATATCATCAACATAGATCTAAATAATGAGTAGATCATCTCCTACTTTCCTAAGAAAAAGGGTGGTGTTTATACTCTCCTTAATAAACTCTCTTTCTAGTAGGAATGTGCTAAACCTCTCAGACCCCTGGGTGCCTATTTCAATCCTTATAAGGCCTTTTTTAATTTATAAACATGATTATGATATTATGAACTCTCAAAACCTGGGGGTTGCTCTACAAAGACATCTTCCTTTATTACCCCATTTAAAAAGGCACTCTTGACATCCATTTGAAAAAGCTTGAATCCCTTATAATAGGTAAAGGCTAGTAACACTCTAATGGCTTCTAATCTAGCTACATGGCAAAGGTCTCCTCAAAATCAATCCCTTCAATTTGATTGTACCCCTTAGCCACCAATCTTGCATTATTCCTAACCACCACACCAGAATCATTCATTTTATTCTTAAAGACCCATTTGATTCCCACTACATTTTGATTCTTAGGTCTTTATATTAACTCCCAAACATCATTCCTTACAAATTGATTCAATTCCTCTTGCATAACTAAGATCTAAAATTCATTAAAAAGGGCTTGATTGATATTGGTGGGTTCAGTCATTAAGATAAAGGCAGAATGGTTTACTTCCTTCCTAAGTCCATGCCTAGTTCTAACACCTTCAAAAAGAGCTCCTAAGATCTGTTCTTTAGGATGACTCGAAGCATATCTCCAATCTCTAGGCAAAGTGTTTTGATGTTCTACCCTTTCCTTCAGATTTGCATTTTCAACTCATTGGGTAATCTCTCCCACATCTTCTTCTTCCTCAACTCTAGTCTACTTAGGATCAAATTCATCAAACACCACATGAGTTATCTTCTCCACCACGAAAGTCCTCTTATTAAACACCCTAAAGGATTTTCCCACACTAGAATAGCCTAAGAACACTCCTTCATCAGATTTGGGGTCAAATTTTCCTAAGGATAATTTTCTATTTTTTAGAATGTAAACCTTATAGCCAAAGATATGGAGGTGGGACAAGTTTGGAGTTCTACCCTTAATGATCTCATAGGGTGTCTTATTCAGTTTGGATCTAACATTCACCCTATTTAACACATAACAGGCTGTGTTCACTACTTCTGCCCAAAAGTATTTTGGAAGTGAATACTCAGTAAGCATGGCTCTAGCGGCTTCCACTAGGGTCCTATTCTTCCTTTATGATACCCCATTCTACTGAGGGGTCCTAGGAGCTAAAAAGTTGTGGTTAATCCCTTGCTTCCATAGAATGTTCCAAATCTCATATTTTTAAACTCTACACCATGGTCACTATGAATAATCAAGATCTCACAACCTAACTTCTTCTGAATCCAAGTGGAGAAATATTTAAATTCATCAAATGACTCAGATTTATGTGATAGAAATCTAATCCAAGTGAACCTTGAGTAATAATCAACAATCACAAATCCATAGACTTTCCCCCCCAAGCTGACAGTACTAATGAGTCCAAAGAGATCCATGTGAAGGACTTCTAAAGGTCTAGAGGTGCTGATGTCCTTAATAGAGTGGAAAGAGGATCCGACTTGCTTCCCTAATTGACAGGCATCACATAGGTGGTCCTTAGTGAACTTAAGCTTTGGGACACCTCTAACTAAGTCCTTTTGGGTGACTTATCTAAGGGTTTTAATACTGGCATGACATAATCTCCTGTGCCACAACCAAGACTCATCAGCAGTAGTTTTTAAGCAAAATGAAGCAGCACATTTAATATTATTTAAGTCAAGCATGTAGACATTATTGATCCTCTTACCGTGCAAAATAATGTTATTATTTAAGCTTATAATATATGTGCTTGCTAGGAACTTGATGTTGAACCCTTTGTCACATAGTTGGCTGATGCTGAGTAGGTTGTGTTTTAGTCCATCTACAAGTAAAATATTTTCTATCAAAAGGTTCTTGGAGTTTTGGATTATACCTGCACCTACCACTTTCCTGGTGGTGTTGTCTTCAAGAGTGACCATGCCTCCAGCCCTAGCCTCCAACGAAAAGAATTAATTAACATCTCCAGTCATATGTCTTGAACATCCGCTGTCTAGATACCACATGCTCTCACGAGAACTTGTGTGAGAGCACCCCTACAAAATCATCAAACGTCAGATTTAGGAACCCAAACAAGTTTAAGTTCGTTCTTATGAAAAGAAGAATACAATATATATGTGTTATGCTGTGAAGCATGCAATTGAGCCTCCACACCTAATGTGTACTATGGTGAATAGTGCAGGTGTGAGAGATATATCCTAACATGCCACAAGAAAACATCTAATGCCAAGAAAAGGGTTAACTAATCTCCATAGGTGATAATGCCGCTTCTTAGGTTTGAATGAAACATACTTTGATGATTTTGAATGAGATTCTTCAAAAGGTGGAGGTGCATAAATTGTGCAAAAGTAGGAGGTGTTTCATTATTCTCATATTCACTAATTTTCACACTTAGAAATTCATTTTTTTTCTTGAGACTTGCAATTTCAAATTTTAAATGATGCTCACTACTATCTAAATCAGATGCATGAGTTTCTAATTCCTTAAATATAATTTTTAATTCAACATATGATGCTTTTAATGAATCATGCTCAATAATAAAATCAGAATACTTTTTATTAAACTCATCAAATTTATCAAGTAATGACATGTGATTACTATCAAGTGTAGAATGATCTTTAACCAAAACAACATGCTCTTTTTGCAAATTTAAGAAATCCAATTTTAGGCTAGTATGGGTTTTCTTAAGTTTCCTATATAATGAATGAATTTTCTCAAAAACATTAAGCAATTGATTATAGGTTAGATCACATACCTCTTCTTGCTCAGACTAACTAGGATGATCATCCTCCATCAAACACAAGTTCGTAGTCTCCTCTTCAGCTTCAGTCTCAGAGGAGCCGGATGCTGAATCCATCTAGAAAGCCTTTTGAATCTTCTTCTTGTCCTTTCTGAACTTAGGTTTCTCCTTACCCTTCTCCTTGCTTTGGTGAGCCTTAAGTGTAGGATAATTATCCTTTATATGTCCAGGCTTCTTGCACTCAAAATAAATAGTATTAGATGAACCTTCAAAATTTCTGCTACTCTTACCATTGTTCCACTTCTGAAGGTTCTTGCATTTCTTCCTTAGAAAGCTTTTGAATTACCTAGTGATTAAGGCAACATCATCGCTATCAGACCCGAAAGAATCAATGTCAGTATCATTGGCCTTCAGGGCCACAGTTTTCTCCTTCTTCATCTCACCTGTAACAATTTATCATTGGTTCACTCCTTGCTCGTAAGTAATGAGTGACCCAAGTAAGTTATCAATAGAATAAGTATTTAAATTTTTGGATTCAGTAATTGTAGTTATCTTGGCATCATAAGAGAAGGCAAACATCTCAAAATTTTGTTCACCTTACATAGTTAGTGAGTTCTCTTCCTAAAGCATGTAGAGAGGTGACAATTTGAGTAAACCTAGTATATATTTTAGAAATTGATTCGCCAGATTTCATGTTAAAGAGTTCATAGTCATGAAGCAAGATGGTTAATCTAGATTGCTTAACTTCAGATGTACCTTCATAAGTAATGCATAGTCTATCCAAGATTTCTTTACCAGTAGTGCAAGTAGAGACACGCATGTAATCCTCAGATTTCAGTGCACAGAAAAAATAGTTCAAGTATTTTGCATTCAATTGTGCTAAATCACGATCATTAAATGTTCATTCAGTAAAAGGAAGTTCAGTTTTAATGCCATTAACAAGTCTAAATGGTGTTTCATAACCATCTTTAACAAGCATCCACATGCGATAATCAATAGATTGTAAAAAGGTGGACATGCAAGTTTTCCAAAAATCAAAAGGTATGTTATCAAACAAAGGCAGATGAGTGATGGAATAACCTTCAGCATTATTTCTATTACCAAAGTTAGCCATAGATCAAATTCAAAAGTTTTTTAAAACTAGATTTTATGAATCCCGCTTTGATACCTCTTAAAAGTTCGTTAGGGATGTTAAGCCCTTGTGAACTAGTCCCGAGGCTAACCAAGAGGGAGGTGAATTGGTTATTTTAAAAATTTATGAGAAAAAATAATTTAAAAATTTTTTTGGATGTTTTAAAAAATAATTACAATTTTGTGATGATGTGCGATGTTCAACAATATCAGAATAATAATCTCAATCACACGATCATCAACAAAAAAAAAATACGGAAGATAATAAGAAAGAACACACCAAATTTTATAGTGATTCGGTCAACTTGACCTACGTCCACTCCCCGGAGACTCCCCTCCGGGTATTGTACTAACACTAAGTGACTCTCCTTCTGCTCCCTCAGTAAGGTGGAGAAGCATGTATAAAACTCCTTTCCACTAACCTAGTGAGGCAGAGAACCTGGACTCCTTTTGCTTCCTCCTAAAGCAGGCAGAGAACCTGGACTCCTTTCGCTCCCTCCTGAAGCAGGCAGAGAACCTGGATCTTCTTGTGGACGATCCTATCACAGAGACACCAACAAGAAAAGAGATGATGACCGGAGAAGATGACTCAGATCCTTGCTTAGAGCAACCTTTATGAATCCCTCACAAACTCCCCCTCACAAGATCCTCTCTCTATCTCTCCCAAGCTCTCTCTCTCTCTCTCTCTCAAGGTTCTCTCTAGAAAGGAAGATGGCAAAAGATCTTTCTTGTTAAAAGAAAAAGATTTTAAATAAGAAGGCTCAAAAATTGCTCTAAATCTTAACTGGTCGTTGTCATCAAAGATCATCCTGTACGATCAGTACAAAATCACATGTATCAGCTTGGACGATCTGATTTCTCTGGATGATTAATAAAAAAAAAATTTCAGATCATCCTGTATGATTTTGCGATCATCCTGGACAATTAGTGTAAATCAAGAATTTCATCCAGAAGATAGCCCGGGTTGTCCAGGGCAACTTATGCTAGACGATCTCAAAATGACTTGATCATCTATGAAAATATCTATATCATCCTATATGATTAGTTCAAAAATGACAATATCGTCTTCCACATAGCTCGGGTCGTATAGCCAAAACATGCTGGATGATCTCAAAATGACTTGATCATCCTGGACAATATCTCGATTATCACATACATTTAGTTCAAAATTGAGAATATTGTCCAGCACATTCCTTTGGTCGTCTAGGTGAAGTGCTCTAGATGGTCAAGATTTTGCATGTATCATCGAGGACGATATTGCGATCGTTCAGGAAGATATGATTATATCAATCAAATATTAATTACTTTTCTTAATCACCAGACTAATTTAGGCATGATTGTAAAGGATCGTCCAGGATGATACACATATCATCTGGGATGATCAAACCAAATCTTTAAAAATAAATACTTACCTAACTTAATCTGGCGGTTGAGAATTTTTTATTTGAGCCTATCATCTTATATAATGGGTCTATCATCTAGGATGATTTGCTTAATCAAACTGACTTAACATGGCTGCCCTAGTTAGGGTTTCTATTTTCACTAGATCATCTAGGATGATATGAATATCGTCTAGGAAATTTTTAACAAAATTTGAAACAGAAACTCTAACTCACTAAAACTCTCCCCCTGAGTGTGTGCAAGGTTACTTAGCTTGGGGATCTGTTACATTACACTTGAATCAAGAAAAATGAAAAAGTACATTGACCCGTAACCACAAACAGACTGACTCGATCTTGGGCTTCCTTGAATTACAATTGATCCTATGAACCTGAAAGATTAGTCACTCAAACAGAAACAAAAGGGTTTACTATCATCAAAATCATAGTCCTTGAAATGAGATTCGTAACAAACATAACTTCTCTGCCCTTAGGACCCCTCAATAAAATGGAATAGCTAAGAGAAAGAATAGAACCTTGGTTGAAGCTGCTAGGACAATGTTACCAGAATACACTCTTCCTAGATATTTTTGGGTAGAAGCAGTGAATACTTCTTGTTATGTTTTGAATAGGGTGAATGTAGACCCAAACTTAATAAGACACCTTATAAACTCCTTAAGGGTAGGACATCTAATCTTTCTCACTTACATATTTTTGGATGCAAATATTTTATCTTAATTAGTGGTAAGTCACCCTTAGAAAAATTTGATCCTAAATCTGATGAAGGCATCTTCTTAGGCTATTCATATGTAGATAAAGCCTATAGAATCTTCAATAAGAGGATCATTATAGTAGAAGAGTCTACCCATGTGGTTTTTAATGAATTAGATAAGACCTCTTAACCTAATCCTGAAGAAGAAGAAGTAGAGGTCATTCAGGGGGTAGAAACCATTGCCATAGAAGATAGAGTAGAACATCAAGAGCGATTGCTTAGAGACTGGAGATATTCTTCTAGTCATCGTAGAGATTTGATCCTAGGAGACCCATCAGAAGGTATAAAAACTAGGCATGGAATTAGGAAGGAAGTTAGTCATTCTACATTTATCTCCATAATTGAACCCACCAACATAGATCATGCCTTAGGAGATGAATTTTGGATCCTAGCAATGCAAGAAGAGCTAAACCAATTTGTTAGGAATGATGTAGGGGAATTAGTCAAGAGATCTAAGGAATAAAGTGTGGTTGGAATAAAGTGAATCTTTAAAAATAAGATGAATGACTCTGGGATAGTAGTGAGGAATAAGGCCAGATTAGTAGCTAAGGGGTTTAACTAGATTGAGGGAATAGATTTTGAGGAAACCTTTGCCCCAGTAGCTAGACTAGAAGCCATAAGAGTGCTCTTAGCCTTTTCTTACTTCATGGGGTTTAAACTATATCAAATGGATGTTAAGAGTGCTTTTCTAAATGGGGTAATCAAAGAAGATGTTTATGTTGAGCAACACCCAAGATTTGAATTCTCATAATTTCCAAATCATATGTTATAATTTCCAAATCATATGTTTAAATTGAAAAAGGCACTATATGGGTTAAAGCAAGCAGCTAGAGCCTGGTATGAAAGACTTAGCACATTCCTACTAGATAGAGGCTTTATTAAGGATGGTGTGGACACCACCCTCTTCTTAAAAAGGGTAGGTGATGAGATACTCATTATTTAGATTTATGTAGATGACATCATGTTTGGAACTTTAGAAAAAACCTTATGTGATGAATTTTCAAAAATAATGAGTGACGAGTTCGAAATGAGCATGATGGGAGAACTTAATTACTTCCTTTGATTTAGTGTAAATAGATAGAAGATGGAACATTCCTTAGCCAATATAAGTACATCAAGGATATTTTAAAAAAGTATGAAATGGATAATGCTAAGGCCATAAATACTCCCATGAGTTCTACCATTCAATTAGATAAAGATCCAAATGGAAAGTTAGTAGACCAGAAGAAGTTTAGGGGAATAATTGGATCACTTCTCTATTTAACTACCAATAGACTTGATATAATGTTTAGTGTATGTCTCTGTGCCCGATTTTAAGCTGACCCATAAGAATCCCACATGACTATTGTCAAGAGAATTTCTAGATATCTATTAGGCACCCTGAACTTAGGAATTTGGTATTCTAGACACTGTACTATATTTAAAATCTTAGTGTATTCGGATTTTGATTTTGCAGGATGTAGGATAGATAGAAAAAGTACCTCTAGTACCTTTCAATTCATAGGATAGTCTTTAGTTTTATAGTCCACTAGAAAATAAAATTTGGTAGCCCATTCAATGGTTGAAGCAGAATATGTAGCAGTAGGAAGTTATGTTGCTCAAATTCTTTGGTTAAAACAACAACTTTTTGATCTTGGACTGTCTGTAGGAACCATCCCAATTATGTGTGACAACACTAATGCAATTCACATATCTAAAAATCTAATTCAACACTCACACACAAAGCATATAGATATTAGGCATCATTTCATAAGAGATCATGTAGCCAAGGAAGATATTGAATTATACCATATAGCTACCGGAGATCAACTGGCTGATATATTTACAAAAGCATTAGCTTATGACACATTTAGCACCTTGAGGACAAAATTGGGTGTCATAGAAGTTCATGCTTAATCAAAATAAAAAAAAAACAAAAAAAAAAAAAAAACAAACAAACAAAATCTATTTTTTTTTTAAACTCGTGTGTTTGTACTCATCTTTTTATTTGTGTTGTTGTTTTGTTAGAAATTAAAAAAAAAGGGTTTCCTGATCATCTCACACACATCTCAATGACACCAAAACCATGAATTTTTTTGTATATTGTACTGTACGATCCACAATCGTACTGTACGATCCTCACAAATACATAAATCATAGCCCATAATTCCATCAACGGTCCAGATTTATTTGCTGATATATTTCGTACTGTAAGAACCACCACTCGTACTGTATGATACACATTTCTGATCATCATACTGTATGATTTCTCTCTTCATACTGTATGATCCATGTGTCAAAGGGGATGGGGACGAATTTAAACTTGACCAGTATGATCATAATTACTCTTTGTATTGTACGAACATCTATTCGTACTATATGATAACTTTTGTTAAAGGTCATACCGATGAGTCCTCCACACGAACAAAATCTCTTAAGATCATCGAGTATGAATCTGATCGTACTGTATAATTTGACTACTTTTTTTGACAAGTCATCCAGACTAATTAATTCATCTTATCGTACTATATGAATACCTATCGCACTATACAATCGTCCAGAAAATCTATAAATTGAAGGGTTTCTTTGGCTCAATTCACTCACAACTTCTCCAAATCCCTCATCCCTTCAATATTTCTATCCAATGGCTAATGGAAGTAAATGTGGTAGACTGATTGAGGGGATCTCTTCCTCCTCTCGGTAGTTCGATGACCGTTTTCTCTCTGTCGTTGATGAAAAAGCCTACAATAAGTTCAAAGATGCAAAGATCACTTCGTCATGTATGCTTAACCAAGCCACTTTAAACTTTGAGGTTATGAATCTTTTTGCCTCCACCACTCTCCAGTTTGTTCTTACCCTAGCTTTTTCTTTTCACTCTAAACTCCTCTATGACTTTTTAGCAAATTTTAGGATAGATTCCGAATGCACAACCTTGACCTCCATTATATGCAAATGAAATGTCATCATCACTCAAGCTGACATAACTGACTCAGAATGCCCACTTCATCCAGCACGTTCTTCGAACATTTATTATACCAAAAGCTAGAGATCGCATACACATTACCCTGCTTTTATCTGTAGTTACTTTCTTAATCATGTCTGCCATGAAATTTGATAAAGCCCAAATGATCCTAAACTACTTTCATAACATGTCTGCTCTTAGATATCCAAGTGCACGACATAAACAAAACCTTACCTTAAGGACATATCATAGGACACATCCTCGATGCCAAATATCAACTCCGCTATCCTATTCCACCGGATAATCATCCCATCTTCGACACAGATGCCTCATTTTGTATTCTCTTCCATCGGGGGCAAGAGCACACTGATTTGAATTTTGATGAAGAAGGGGAAGTTGCTCTTATAGGAGGACCTCCACCACCACTGATACCACCACCTGGACCTGCCTACCCTGCCTACCCAGCCTACCATCAGGATGATATTATTCAGTGGCATGATCGATTAGAAACTCTGCTAGACTACCACATTGACCAACTACACTGCGAGCACAAAGATGATATGCAATGGTTTGGTGAACGATTCACCTCGATAGATCAACAATTCGCATACATCCATCAGTACTATCAGCCACTCCACCACCACCACGACCTGATTAGGATCCTGGCTACTAGTTGCTTTTGCCTGTTTGTCATGTATTTCTTTTTTTTCTTGTACTACTTTTCTTTCTTGTTGTGTGTGTACTCCACTTTTTGGTGCTATCAAAAGGGGGAGAAGTCTATGTTATGTTCTTCTTTAAAAGTTATATGTTCTCGTTCTCGTTGTTTGCATGCTATGTTATTTTCAAGCTTCTTATGGTTTGTTTATGTTGTCTTATTGTTAATCTCGTTATGTTTTGTTTGTATTTTCAAAAAAAATATTAAAATTAAAATTTTTTTTATAAATCCTCCCTTTTTTTAAATCTATTATCTAGTGAGGGGGACCTAAGAAAGAAATAACATTTATCTTGCCTATCAGATAATATTATTTGACATCATCAAAAAAGGGGAGATTGTTGCAATCAAGGATCCCGAGCATCTGGTTTTGATGATGATAAATAATATTAACTGGATTACTACAATCTTTCTTGAAAAATATATATATTTATTTTGTTTGTGAGCACTAACATTTCAGGTAAGATACATACCGCTCAAGACTGCTGGAGACTTAAGACTGGGTAGAATAGGATATAAAAGAATTTATATTTTATTTTCTTTTATTTTTATTTGTTGAGTTTGCCATAAAAGAGTATATGTAAATAGGGTGACCATGCACACACACACACAGGGGGAGAGTTTCTCTTTTTTTTCTTAAGTTAAAAATTTTTTTGAAGAAAATTGTACTATATAATTTTTGATCGTACCCTATAATCTATAATTAAAACTCAGGCATAACGGCTAATTTTGAATGATTTGTTCGTGAACTAATCGTACTGTAAGATCGTGATCATACTATATGATTTGTTTCCATCTGAAAACCCTAGCCACCAGCATAGTTTAGGTAAGATTTTAAATTTGATTTTTTGAACTATTCATACTATATGATTATAATCATAATGTATGATCATTTAAAATCTTGCCAAAATTATCCCCCATAATCAGGCAATTAAATCTTGATTTCTTAATTACTTTCATTCGTAGTGTATGATATGAATCAATCTGTACGAACTAAAGAGATGATTTTGGTCGTCCCATCGATCGTACCAAACAAAACCATGGTTTTTAAACTATTCATCTCGATCGATATTTCTATCATACAGGATGATAATCTGAATTGAACTATTCATACTATATGAAGTGTACAGTGCTAGATGATCTACAGAGATGATGTTTGTCATCCCATAAGTTATCCCGTATAAACAGTTCAAAATAAAATGATCATATTGTCAACATTGGATCATATTGTATGAACAATAAAATTTATGAACTATTCATCCCCCTTCGTATTGGACAAAACTGATTTTGAACTTATCGTATTGTACAACATTGGATCAAACTGTATGAACAGTATCATCTGATTTGAATTATTAGGGTTTTTTTAAGCCTAATTAAAAAAGGAGTTTTTCTTATTCAGAGTATTTATTATTCTTGTGATTACTGTGTGAAGAAGAGGAGCGTGATTATTGAAGGAACTCTTGAGAGGGAGCTTTTGAAGAGATACGGGTTTATGAGAGGAAGGAGGTAAACTTGAGCGTGAGGGAGAAGTAGTGTAAGGGAATTACGCGGTTGCTCCGAGCTAGCTGCACCCTTGCTCCTCTAATGGTTTTGGTGAGTCTTGTGGAAGCTCTCTAGGGAGAGAGGCTTCAAGGTCAACATCCTCGAGGTTCTCTACCTTCTCCAAGAGGAAGAAAAAGGAGAAGATTTGCTATCATCACCAGGAGGGGGACATAGCGTCTGGCACTCCACCACATTTGGGAAGGTGAAAGTGAGTTTTGTAAAGGCTTCTCTACCTTGCTGTGGGAGTAGAAGGAGAGTCAACTTTTAGTGGTGCAACTCTTGGAGTGGAGGACTCTAGGGAGTGAACTTAGGTCAAGTGACCAAACAACTATAAAAATTTATGCTGTGCTTTTTCCATTTTTCACATTTTTATTTTTCGTGCATTTATTTTCTATGTTAACTGCGCGGTGAAAATTTTGATTTTAACTTTTCATTGTGAGATTTAAAATTGTATCACCACTACTATAATTGTGTATGAATCATTAGCTTTCGCAGTTGACTAGTTAAGTTTTTATTTCAAAATTTTGAAAAATCCTTTAAAAAATTAGAACTCATGTTTAGGATTTATTTTTAAAAAACAAATTCACCCCCCCCCCTCTCTTGGTGTATCTCATATATTCAATTCAATCAAATGTGGTTATATAATCTAGACAAATGAGAGGACCTGAAGATCATCAATGTGGTCCCTGCCAACCTATGCAATGCTCATCAATTAGGTCCTATGATGAAATGAAAATCAAAAGACTTGGATATTATTGGCCCATTATGATTGATGATTGTATGAATGTTGCAAAATGTTATCATCAATGCCAAATATATGGTGTGATTTTATATCATCTACCTAACGTGTTGCATCCCATGATAGCTTCTTGGCCCTTTGAGAGTTGGGGCACAAACATTATCGGGACTATTAACCCTCTTTCTGTGAAGGGTCATCGCTTCATTTTAGTTTTGACTGATTACTTTTTAAAGTAGGTAGAAGTAGTTCTCCTATGCAATGTAACATAGCACCATGTCATGAAATTCATTTGTAACCATGTCATATATCGATTCAGTATGCCCCATAGAATCATATCTGATAATGGGTCTGCCTTTAAGTCTATGAAAATTAATAATTTTGCAAACTATCATGGTATTTATTAGATATACTCAATAATCTATTACCCACGGGCTAATGGGTTGGTTGAGGCCTTCAAAAAAATCCTGGTGTAAATCATCAAAAAGACCCTAGATAACAACAAATGTCAATGAGATGAGAGGTTAGTTGAAGCCTTATATACCTATCAGACCACTTATAGAACATCGACCCAATCCATTCTATTCACATTAGTGTATAGGTCCGAGGCCGTACTCCCTCTAGAAGTACAAATTCCTTCACTCAGGGTCATAATACAAAATAAAATTATAATAGAACAGAATGCATAACTCTGGTTAAAAGAACTCAAAGGCCTTAAAGAGCACTGTCTTCAAGCTTAGCAAAACATAGAGTTGAACAAAGCCTGAATGGTTCAATCTCATGGTTCTAGTTCTTTGGAGGCCTATCTTAGCTCACAAAAAGATCGGTGAGAAGTTTTAACCAACATGGGAAGGACCTTTTATCATAGAGACAATCTATAAAGGGGTCTTGTATTAGCTAGTTGATTTTAAAGGAAATCAACTAGTATTTTAAAGGGGTCTTTTATCATCCAATGTTTTGCAGTTAGTGAGTGTTTCCTTAAGAAATACTATGCTTAATATAACTTGATTTTTTAATAAATAAATTTTTTTTGAGTTTTGAATCAAGTAAGATCATTTTTCTTTTCAAAATTTTCGGTTCAAAAAAAATTCAATCCTTTCTTTTCCTTAAAGACAAATATGAATCATCCTGCTTGCTCTCCTAAAGATTAGTTCCACTATTGATGGAGCACACTCTTTATAGCACCGTCCTTATTTCAATCAAGATTTAATCCTCTATGGTGAGATAGCTTCCTCCCCACATGGTATTCTATTAGTAATGGAGCAAACCCATTGTAGCATTATCCTAGTTTCAATCTAGATTCGATCCGTTGTGGTGAGCAAGCTTCTTTCCCACATGATCAACCACTAGTAATGGAGCATGCCCTTTTTTACACCATCCTAGTTTCAATCCAGATTAGATCCTCTATGGTGAGCAAGCTTCCTCCCCACATGATCATTCATTAGTGACGGAGCACACCCTTTGTGGAACCACCCTAATTTCAATCTAGATTCAATCTTCTATGGTGAGCAAGCTTCCTCCCAACAAGATTATCTACTAGTGATGGAGCATGCGCTTTGTGACACCATCCTAGATTCAATCCAGATTCAATCCTCAATGATGATCAAGCTTAATTCCTACATGATCATTTATTAGTGATGGAGTACACCCTTTATGGCACCATCCTAGTGTCAATCAAGATTAGATACTCTATAGTTAGAAGCTTCCTCCCCACATGATTATCCACTAGTGTTGGAGCATGCCCTTTATGGCACCATCCGAGTTTTAATACATATTCAAACCTCTGTGGTCAGTAGGCATCCTCCCCACATGATAATCTATAAGTAATGGAGCATGCCCTTTGTGTCACTGTCCTAATTTAAATCTAGATTCAATCCTCTATGGTGAGAAAACTTCTTCCCCATAAAATCATGCACTAGAGATGGAGCACGCCCTTTGTGGCACCATCCTAGATTCAAATCCAGTTTTCATCCTCTGTGGTGAGTGAGCTTCCTCCCCACATGATCATCTTGTAGTGATGGAGAATGCCCTTTATGACATAATCCTAGTTTCAATCCAGATTTGAACCTCTATGGTGAGTAAGCTTCCTCCCAAATAATCATCCATAAGTAATGGAGTACGCCCTATGAGGCACCATCCTAATTTTAATCTAGATTTGATCCTCTATGTTGAGCAAGTATCCTCCCCATATGATCATCCACTAGTGATAGAGCATACCCTTTATGTTACCATCCTAGTTTCAAATTCAGTTTTGATCCTCTATGGTGAGCAAGCTTCCTCCCCACATAATCATCTACTAGTGATGGAGCATGCCCTTTATGGACCATCCTCATTTTAATCCAGATTCATACCTCTATGGTGAGCAAGTTTCCTCCCCACATGATCAACCATTAGTATAGAGCATGCCTTTATGGAACCATCCTAGTTTCATTCCAGATTAGATCCTCTATGGTGAATAAGCTTCCTCCCTACATAATCATATACTAGTGATGGAGCACGCCCTTTGTGGCAGCATCCTAGTTTCAATCCAGATTTGATCCTCTATGGCGAGCAAGCTTCCTCCACACATAATTATCCACTAGTTATGGAGTATGCCCTTTGTGGCACTATCCTAGTTTCAATCCATATTTGATCCTCTGTGATGTCCAAGCTTCATCCCCACATGATTATTTATTAGTGATGGAGAACGCCTTTTGTGGAACTATCCTAGTTTTAATCCAGATTAAATCCTCTATGTTGAATAAGCTTCCTTTTTATATAATCATCCACTAGTGATGGAGTATGCCCTTTGTTGCACCATCCTTATTTCAATCTAGATTCAAACCTCTGTGGTGAGCAAGCTTCCTCCCCATATGGTTATCCATAAGTAATGGAGCCCGCTCTTTATGGCACCATCCTAATTTCAATCTAAATTTGATTCTCAATTATGAATAAGCTTCCTCCCCAAATAATCATTAACTAGTGATGGAGCACGCCCTTTATGGGAGCATCCTAGTTTCAAATCTAGTTTTGAACCACTGTATGAGTAAGCCTCCACCCCACATGATCATCCACTAGTTATGAAGCACACACTTTGTGGCACCATCCTAGTTTTAATCTAGATTTAAACCTCTATACTGAGCAAGCTTCCTCCCCATATGATCCTCCACAAGTAATAGAGCATGCTTTTTGTGGAACCATCCTAATTTTAATCTAGATTTGATGATCCTCTATGGTGAGCAAGCTTCCTCTCCATATGATCATCCACTAGTATGGAGCATGCCCTTTATGGAACCATCCTAGTTTCAAATCCAATTTTAATCCTCTAATGTGAGTAAGCTTCCTCCCCATATGATCATCCACTTGTGATAGAGCACTCCCTTTGTGGCACCTTCCTAGTTTCAATCTAGATTTGAACCTCTATGTTGAGTAACTTCCTCTCCATTTGATCCTCCACAAGTAATGGAGTACGCCCTTTGTCGCACCATCCTAATTTTAATCAAGATTTGTTCCTCTGTGGTGAGTAAGCTTCCTCGCCACCTGATCATCTACTAGTGATGGAGCACACTATTTATGGCACCATCCAAGTTTTAAATCAAATTTTGATCCTCTGTGGTGAGGAAGCTTCCTCCCTATATGATCATCTAGATTTCTTTTCCTCAAGGTTTATGAAAGAGTAATGGAATGGAGTGTTTGATATAGTGGACTAGATGGATTGAGGCCAAACACCTGTTTGATTGAAAAAAATATAGTTTTGAAAAGTGTTTAATTTTCTTTGGGAAATATTTAATTTCTGGAATTTAAATTTTATAATCGAACACTTATTATGAATGATATATCACCTCGGAAGGTGAACATATCGTTCCCTAATAGGTTCCGATTACAAATCTTGATTTATCCTGATTATCGTAGTCAAACTCAAGGAGAAACAACATATGATCCCGAAGAATTAGAATGATGTTTAATCTGATGTTTAACTACAATAATCTAGTAAAGAGATCATTAATTTCATAATCAAAGTTACAATAATAGTACGATATATCTTTCCAAAGAAAGAGGATATCGTCTGTTATCGATGATTTGAAGATGACGATAATGATCGTTGACTTTTGAATTTCCCAAAGATAATTAATTAGAGGGTTTTGAAAACTTGATTTTGAAAAATCTGGTCTGGGTTTCTAAATCTCCTACGAGCGCATGCCCTCGTAGTTAATTACATCGTAGGAAAATAGAGATTTTCCTACGAACACTCTCGATTAAAATAGTGATACGAATTTTATTTTAAAATTCAAAGCTTGATGTCAAAGGAGGTAGTGACTGAATTTTTCAAGTGCGATTGGTTCAAGGTTGAACACTTATTTCTGGAGTCAAAGGAAGAAGGATAGGAGGTGTTTTGAGATTCTGAATTACTTCAGAAACACCCCAACCTATTCTAAGTGTTGGGCTTGAATTTGATTGAAAGAGATTTAGGTTTGAGTGGTCAATTTTATTAGAAAGTGGGAATTAGATTTCCGAAAGGTTGAGATCTTAAGATTGAAGACATGCCTCAGAACCTAAGTCTAAAATTGGGTACTGAAAATTAGTGACCTGAATCCTAGCTAATGCAATGCAATCCTAGACTTACCCCGGCCTGGATTGGGGAGCCAGCTAAACCACCTAAACGCTTTAAAACCATGTTGTCCGGTCTTTTAAATGTAGAGTGGTTAGAACATTGATTAAGATTGGTTTAAAGAATTGAGGTCGACATCTAGAGCAGATCCTAATTGACTCCTTAACTTATGTTGGGTGAAATGCTTAAGCTAAAAATGCAATTAAAGATTTAGACTCAAATTTAATTTGTATCTAATGCGATGCATGCTAGTTGACTCGATGAAATGCTTAAATCAATATGTAGCAGTTTTAAAATCAGGCTTAAAAATTAGATTTTATCCTAGAGATTGCACAACATCCCCTTGGACAAAACTGCACCCTAATAGGTAACGTGGTTTGCCAAATCCCGCAGGCGGTGAGGTGCCTAACAGGGTAGAGAAGAATCAATATAATGCATGAAAAACTCCCGGCAAGTCCGGGCTTACTTCTTAAAAGCGTTAGAGTTACTATCTGAGCCTATAGTTTTTAAATTTTTGTTTAAGTAGAAATAATTTATGACTGTACCCTCACGAGCCTCCGATCAGGTTCCAGGCTAAAACAAAATCGACATGCAATAAACGCCAAAAAACTACTAAAAGCATGCAAGTCCTTAATCGCAATCAACATCAAGTAATCAAGTCAATTAAATAATTAAATCAATTAAATAAATGCTCGAACTGAAAGTCCATGTGGCAAGTGACACTTAATTATACAACCCAGGGTCTGCAGGAAAGTAAAGTGGCCGGGTACCACTGACTACAACCCGGATTCTACTCCTAAGACTCAAGTGACTTTGAGATCTGAGATTCTTCTCATTCTTCTTGGAACTCCTTGGATCGTCGGGTCTGGATATCCAAATGAAAAGAAACTCCCCCTGAATAGGGGTGTTGTCTTTTCTCTTTGGATATTTGAAATTCATCCTAATTTGGATCTCCAAATGGATAGGAACTCTCCCCTAAGGGATGTTCCTTCCTCTTTGGATTCCAAATTGGATGTTTAAACATGTCAAATTCATATCAAATTACATTAATCAAAATTGAAAAATCTAGACTCGATCCTGCAAGGTTATCCTAATAATCAGCAATTTAAAAATGACATCCCAAGCAGTTATAATTCATCTCAAGCAGTTAATATTTTAAAATTTTGAAATGCTCAAACCAGCCACACTTGGCCATGCTCTTTTAATTATTAAAGGGGGACTTAAGCATTCTGGAGCACCTGTGCAATTTAATATTTATGATTTTTGCCCCCTTTTATTTAATGCCCTGTATGAGCACAGCCACCTGCATAAGATTGAATTAGTATAAATCGTTCCTAACCTAGGGGTAGTTCTAACATACAATCAATCACATCACAGAGTGCAATAAATAAATAAACAATCACATTAATATTAATTACTTAAATCTAGCAACCAGCATGCAATGAAAATCATGGAAAACCCGACACACACAAGTAGCAGAAAAGTAAACACCGGCTTAGCCTAAGACTAGAGTTGGTTGTCCTAGCAAACCATCTAAAGTGTGTGAGGTAGGCTGTGTGGTTTTGATATATCCTAAATAGGCACTTGATTGAAGTTACTTAAAGTTCTGGTTGGTTGAAAGGCTTGAGGGAGATTTTAATTGAAGTTTAAGTCTTAATGATTTAAAATTGATTTTAAAATTGAATTAGATTGTTTATTAGAAACCACCTATGTTGCACACCGAGGCCATGAAGTTTATTTCACCTTCTTTGGGGCTAACTTAATAGCATCGTAGGCCTGGGTTACCTAGTGGTACCCAGTATAATTAAGTGCTTTAAATTTAATTAAGGGTTTGAGAGTTGATAAATTTTATTCAAATTGATTGGTTGCTGGTTTTTAAATTTGAATTAATGTTTTCTGGAATTTTTGATGATTTATTGAATTTTAACATTTTCTGGATTATTTTAATAATTTAATTTAAGGGTCAAAAGTTAACTTTTTAATTTAAAGGGTTTTCTAGAATGTTAATATTTTATTAAAATACTATACCTTAATACGATTAGTTAGACAGTAAGTACACTGAAATTGGATTTTTCCAAATTTTATTATGAAGGTTTGAAGTTTTTACTTGAATTTGAACTTAAGTTTGACCAAAAGTTAACTTTTTCAAAATTAATTTATTTCTGGAAACTTAACATTTTTGATAAATATTAGACCTTAAGGTGAGTTGAATGCCTTTGAGTTTGCTCAATTTAGAGTTTATTTGAATTAGTTATGAATTTTTGAAGTTTTGATAATTATTGAATTTTCAAAAATTGTTTAATTAAAGCCCTTTTTATGGTTTGAATCCAAATGACCTCCAAACTCCTTGAAATCAACTCCAAAGGTCGGGAATGACCTAAGGAGTGATCTTCAAGTGTTTGGAAAATTTCTAGAATTTTTAATTATTTTTAATTAATTAAATTATATAAATATTGAATTTCAATTAAATTTAAATTAAACTTAATTTTTGAAGTCTAGTCAATGGGCTTTTATATTTCATTGATTAAGGGTTCAATTCTGGTTAGTTTAAGGTACTATTTATAATTTTTGGATTTAAACTTGATTTATTAGATATTTTGGAAGGTTTAAGGGCTTAATTAAGGGTTTAAGTTGATTAAATTAATTAAGGGGCTTAATGATTTTAAAATTCAGTAAGAAAATTTTTTTAAGGTTGTATGTGTCACTATGTTTGAATGGTTTAAACTTCAACCCAATAGGAGGTATATCATATTTATTATAATTAATCAATTATTAATGAAATTATTTAATTTGTGGATTATTAATTGAATTTTTAATTAGAAAAATATTTAAAATTGAATTTTATATATTTCTGATTTTTATTTTATTTTAATTAAATTTATTTAATATTTTTGATATTATTGAAATTTATTTGAATTTTAATGAATTTTATGGTATTTATTTAAATATAATTTAATTAAGAGTATTTTTAAAATCAATTGCCATTTGAAGGATTTGAATTTAACTTTTGATTTTTAATAATTTTGTATTTAATTTAAGTTTGATTAGAGTCAATTTGTGAATTTTAATTAATTTTATTTGAATTATTATTTTAATTGGAACTTGATTAAGGGTGCTTAAGGGTCAATTGAGATTTAATGAGGGTTAAGTTTGATTTTAATTTTTAATGAATGTGCACTTGATTTAGAATTGATTAGGACTAATTAGAGTTATTTTAGATTTTTAATGATTTTATTTCATTTATTGGAAAATTATTGACATTAAGCCTTTAATAAAGAGTTAAATAACTTAAAGATTTATTTGAAGGTTGATTAATGTCCAATCAAGGTATATTGATCACAAGGTGTATGACATAAGTTTTCTATGTTTGAATTTCATTCCAAAAGGAATATGTGTAGTTCATCCTAAATTTTCTAAGTTAGCTAAGACACAATCCTTAAATATTATTCCTAAGTGTCACTAGGTTATAGGATTTGAATTGTTGTTCACTAACCCTTAGAATACAACTAAACAATCATACCACAGCAAGCACATATCCTAATGCTAAGCATATAAAGAATTATGAATTTTTAAATTTATCGGTCCAAAATGGACCCATACATTTGAAAATTCAATTCATAGAAATTCTGGTCAAAACATGACCCAAGAAAATTAGGGTAGGTTAAGAATTCTCCCTAATATAAGCCATCCAAATTTGAAGTCAATTTGACCATTGGATCTTGAGAAATGTGAGAAAGATAGAAAATAATCATCTCTATTTTTCTCTAAACCCCATGGTCAAAATTATTTGAAATTATTTTTAAAATAAAGTAGACGTCAAGAGCTTTCCAACAAGCCTAAGAACACCCAATTTGGATAAAAAATGAAATTTCTATAAATCTTTTAAGTTTCTGAGCATTTAAGTATTTTTTTTTAGTCAGATTGGGTCAAATCGGGCCGGGGGCGCCGCCAAACCAATCATTGGAAATGATTGGCTGGACGACGCCGGGGCTCGGACACGTGGCGTACGCTCAACGGGTCACTTAAACACATCAGCACGTATGAGGACCATCTGATTTGATCAGATCAGATCAAATCCAAGCGCTCACAGTGAGCCACATCGCTCACGCGGTTTGGACAAGAGACCTGCGTTCGATCCCCAGGGTCGTCGCGCGGTCCAGATCTTCTGAACTTTGATTGTTCATTTTGAAAAGAAGAATTCAAATGCTCAAAACTCTCAAATTACTCAACTAAAATTCATGAAAATTGAAACCTGGATTCATGGTAGCATAATCTTCCAATGTCCAGAGTTTGAAGACTCCATGCACTGTGGATTTACTATAGTTTCAATTTAAAGTTTAAAATTAAAATAGGAATAACTCACAATCTAGCTGTTGGATTTTTGAGATTTTGGATTCCTTTTGCTCCTGGAGAAGTCCCCTACAACTTTGATGAAGAGCTTAGGACCTGGTTATGGCTGGATCTTGAGTTAACTGGAAAATTTTCTTTCTCTCTCTAGCTCCCTCTCTCTTCACCAATGAGGGTTTGGAGACTAAGATCTAATGGGGGAAAGCTTGAGACAGCTATATAAATGTCTGGAGAAGATTTTGGAGAGCTTTTGGGGGTTTGAATAGCTCTGGATGAGAGGGATTAAGTGAGAGAAGGTAGGGTAGAGAATGAGCCTCCTTCAAATCTTTTTTGCCTATTCAACCTTTTCCAGGCCAAATGGATGGCTGGGATCACCTTGGGGATTTGCTAGGATGTTGCCACATGTCCTCAAGGAGTTAGAGAGCAGGGAATAAAAGGACCAATAGTACAATGATGTGGAAAGTGCATATTGGTCCCCACTTGCACATGGGAAAGATCAAAGCCTTTTAATCTTAATCCAAGGGCTTAAAACAACTCTAGGAATGTTCTGGAATCTCTTCAAGCAGCTGGAGAGGTTTGGGTTTGAGGAATTAAGGATCAAGAGGTCATTTGACCAAGTTTGACCCTCTTAAAGCTTTAGTTTGACCATTTGACCAGTCCAAAGCCATTTGGACTGCTGAGGTGGCAGCTAGGATGACCTAGGAAGCTGTTTAAATGATTAGATATGATTAAGGGATCAAAGGTTATAACTTGAATGAATAAATGAGGGTTTAATGAGATTTAACAAAGTCAAAATATGTTTGACTTGATCAAATGTATGTGATTTGACTTGAGGTGGGTTTAAAAATAATCAAGGCATTAAATGGTTTAAGTTTGAGAATTTCGAAGGTTTCAAATAAATATTTAAGGAAGTTTGACTTAAATGAGTCTCATTTGATTGGAATTGGACTAAGTTGACCAAGTCAACTTTTGACTGGGTCAAGAGTCCAGTCAAACCAAATCATTAGTGAATGTGATCATAAAAGTTTGAGAAAATTTTGAATGCAATTAAGGCTTGATTTAAAGTGTAAAAGCTTAAGGGTTGATCTGGTCAACCTAGGTTGACTTGGTCAACTAGGTTGACCCAGGATCAGGGGTTGAGCTCAACAGGTTTGAAATGATGAATGGGGTCTAGTGGAGGTGGTTTCAAGGTTTAAATGGGATCAAATGACCTGTTTAGGCCCTTAATGGGCCTAATGGGTCAACTAGGTTGACTTGGTCAACCAGGTTGACCCAGGGTCAGGGATTGGGTCCAACCAGTTCAGAATGACATTCTAAATCTACTGGTAGTGCTCTCAAAGTCTGGGGAGGTTGTTTGGTCAAAATGACCTATTTGGGCCCTTAATGGGCCTTTTAGGTCAACACTAGTTGACTTGGTTAACCAAGTGGGTCCAGGGTCTGGGAATGGGTTCAACAGATTTGAAATGACATTTGGAGACCAATGGAGGTGGTCCCAAGGTCTGAGGAGGTCATTTGGTCAAAATGACCTATTTTGACCCTTAAAGGCCTGTTTGGTCAACCCAGGTTGACTTGGTCAACCAGGTTGACCCAAGGGCTGGACATGGGTTCAACAGGTTTGGTTTGATATTTGAAAATTGTTGGAAGTGGTTCCAAACAATTTGGAGGTCATATGGTTTGAAAAGTGCATTTGAACCCTTAAGGGGTATTTTGGTCATTTTGACCCTTGGTCAACTGGGGGTCAAATTGAATCCAAATAAATGCAGTTTATTGCTCAATGGGTTATAATCAAGGGCCTGGAAGTGATTTGAAGTTTTGGAGAAAGCTCCAGGATCAAAATCCACTGGGTGGCAGGTCCAGTGGCACAGACTGCAAATATTTGAAGGTTTTACAGCCTTTGAATTTCAATTCAGTTTCTGGGGTTAGAGACCTCAGAAAGAACTCAAATTTGGAGGGTTGCCTCTAGAGACATGTCATATCAGTGTGGAACTGACAGACCTTGAATTAGAGGTCATTTGACTAGGTTTTAAAATGTTCAAAGATTCACTAGAAAAGGCTTTTAGGACTTAGACCTTTGGCCTTAGAATTGGATCTGGATTTCTGGTTTTAAGCTAGATTTTGAGCTTGAATTATTGGATTTGAATTAGCAAAATCATTTACAATCATTTGGATGATTGTAGATGATTAGATAGGATTAAATCTTGATCAAAGGTTGAATCAAGGTTTGAACTAGAGTTTGGATTTTGAACTTGATTGAATTCTAGATTTTGATCAAGGTTTGAAATGAAGATATGGATTAAAGTCTGGATAGAAGTTTGGATTAATTTGAATCTTGAATAATTTGATTTAAAGTTTGGGTTAGTCTGGATAGATCTAAGGTCTAAGAGAATCCTAAGACCTAAATTGATCTAGGGAAATCCTAAGGTCCAGAGTAGATCCTAGGGACTAAAATCTAGGAAGATCTTAGAGTCTAGGAAACCCTAATGTCTGGGATCTAGAAGGTTCTTAGGATCTAGAATAGATCTTAAAGTTTGGATTCTAGAAAAATCCTAGGGTTTGGGAATCCTAGGATCTAGAGTCTAGAATGATTTCAGGATTTAGGTAGATCTAGGATATATAGTCTATGAAGAATCCTAGGGGCTAGAATAATCCTAAGATTTTAAATGGATTTAGAAGAATCCTAGGGTCTAGAATTAATCCTAGGGTCTAAGAAGATCAATATGATCTAGAGTCTGGCAGAATCCTAGGATCTAGGATAGGTTCTAGGGTTCAGGGTCTAGAAGAGTTTTAGGATCTAGAAGAATCCTAGGTTCTAGGTTCTAGGAGGATCCTAAGGTTTAGAATGATCCTAAGATCTAAAAATCTAAGAAAGATCCTAGGATCTAGAATAGTCTAGAAACTAGATTGATCTGAGATCAGGATTGATTTGAAACTGGATTGATCTAGGATCAGATTGATCGTAGAGTCAGGATTGATCCTAAGGATTGGAAAGATCCTAGGGTCTTGATTGGTCCTACTAACCTCATACAAAAATGAGGTCAACAACGCCCTAAAATTGATAACTTCAAGATTATAGGGAGGAAAATCATTATAAAACATGAGATCTCCTAGGCACTTGACTTGATGGCTATAAATAAGATTAATAGAGAATGTAATATATACTAAGATGAATATAGGGAAATATATACTTTAGTAAAAAAAATTAAAATTAAAATGCTTGCTCTCATTAAAGTAGTTAGAAAGATAAAAGCCTACAAGCAAATTACCTTGTCATGGAATTATTGACCTAATTTTTATTTGCGGTCATCAGGATTTATTCAAACTTCAATCAATCTTCCATCCAGACTTTAATCCAGGTTTCAGTCCCGACCTAAATTAAGACCTCAATTCAACCTTCAACCAATCTTCAATTCAGTCCTCATATCAATCTTCACTTCAACCTTCAATCCATCCTTCAATCAAGCAAAAATCATATCTATTCATTAACAATCACTCATTTTATTATGATTGATGTGGATAATTTAAATACATTTAATCCAATCCAAGGCTGCATTCAAATCCAAATTTCCAGAATAAAATCTAAGGTTGAGGGCCCTTGTTCTAAAACCCTTTTTGAGTGATTTTTTAATCACTTGAAAACCAAGTCAAATGACCCCTGATTCATGATCTATTAATTACAAATTGCTTAGGCATTTCCCAAGGGTCAACCCTCCAAATTTGAGTTTAATCTGACACCTCTAACTATAGAAACTCAACTGAAATCCAAAGGCTATAAAACCTTTAAATATTTACAACCTATACCACTAGACCTGCTTTTTGGTGGAATTTAACCTTAGGACATTTTCCAAAAGCCTTAACCATGTCCATAGCCTTCTTTATGACATGCAAAACATTAAACTATATTTTGGTGGACCTAGTTTGACCCACAGTTAACTAGGGTCAAAATGATTAAATACCCTTTAAGAGCAAAATTAGACTTTGCCCTAAACCTCAACATAACTCAATCACATCAAGCCTTAAAACCTCCTCTAATGTATTCAAGGCATCATTAATAATGCATTGGACTCGAACCCAAGCTTTGGTCTAACCTGGTTAACCAACTAAACTATGGTTGACCAAATGGCCCTTTAAGGGTCTAAATGGCCATTTTGAAAAAAATAACCATTTCATTACATGAAACTACCTCCATTAGTGTCTAATGATCAAATCAAAGCTATTAGACCTAACTCCAGCCTCTTGTTTGACCTTCTTGACCAAGTCTACTATGGTTGACCAGATCGACCATAAACCCTATCTACACTCAATTAAGCTGTAAATACACTTTCAACCCTTTAAACCCCTTTAATCATCTCTCATAATGGGTTGAACATAATTAGACACCTTGACTCAATTAATAGTTGACCTGGTCAACTGGATCTATACCTGGTCAAGCCAGATAAGAAAGGGCCTATATATCATATATAATCAGATCAAACACTCCAAACCTTCAAGGTCACTTCATGGTATGGCCTCAACACTCCTAAGTCTACCATATGTCAATTAATGGTGGGTTTGACTTAGTCAAACTACCATGAGAGGTCAAACAGAACCTTTGGTTAACTCATTTACTTATATATTCAATCCATCCTTTTAGACTCCTTACAAATTAATCAAATTGCCCTCATATGCTCTTTAAAGTCCACCTCACCATGCTTTAACCACTTCACTGGTCAAACAAGTTAACAAAGCCTTTAAATGAGTTTTTTTTTGTCAACCCTTAATCAAATCCTTACACCATTATTCACATCATATTCCATATCATTCCAGTAGCAAATTACATATTCCTCAAACCCACGTCAGCTTCCATTGACTATTTGACTAATCAAACAATCAATGAGAAATTAAAATTCTTCAAAGTGGCCAACATGGCTTTCTCAGATCACTCCACTCCATTCCAGCCCTTAAGTCCATTCTAAATGACTCTATAAACCTCATAAGCTTCAGTTAAACCCACTCCAGCCTCTAGTATCATCAAAAATTAGCCCTAGTGGTCCCCCCCACATATAAGAAGGACAAGCCATCATGTTCACCAGTTCTGAAAGTTCTCGGGCACTCTAATGGCCAGGGACACCTGTCCTCTATCCTAGCAATTGCTCTGAAGAATCTTGGCTATCCTCTTCTGGTCCAACACTTGGAATAGCTCAAGGCACATGAATCTAACATACTAACTTAGCTCCTATTCCACTATCTTCATAGAGTTTTTCCTATTTTCATTTTGCATTCCTAATGATTTCCCTTCAATCTCCTATTAATGTCTAACTAATTAGGAGCTATCGATGATGAGGCAAATGAAAGGCTAAATCTCCATTCATCATAAAGTATAAAGCTTGTGATCTAGACCATTTCAATAGTTTACTCCTTTTGGAAGTTTGATCTAGGACAATCTATAAGCTCAACCATATCACTTGCACTCAAAACCCTTAAGTGGATCAAGTTATACTCTAAACCCTAGATACTCATTTAAGTTTTAAAATGGGGCTTTAAACTTTGAATAAATGTCCATAAAAGGTTTCCCACTCTTCTTCCAGTCATATTTTACCTTTGTCTGAATTTTGAAGTCATTTAGTCTACTAGTTTGAGCATTTTAAACCTAGTGCGAGTCTAGGGTTTTCGACTGTCTCATGGAGAAGATGAAATCTCCATCATCCATTCCTTTTGTTTAATATGGATGATCGAGATTATGTTGTATTTGAATCTCATCTGACTGCCCTGATCCTTTCAAATACTAGATTGAATTCTAGCCATTTGTCCCTGATCACGTGGGATCAATGACCCCAATTTGAATCTGATGTGGTTAAGTAAAATGCTAAATTGAATCATAGTCATTCATACTAGATCATGCGGGATTAATGGCCCATATTTAAACTGGCGTGGTCAAGTACAATGGCAGATTAGATCTCGGCTTCTCATTCGAAACCACGAGGGATGATCTGATGCCAACATATTTAAGTAAAGAAGGGGATAAATTTCATGCACTGCGTATAAAGTGGTCACTGCCCATGTACGCTAATACTATCTTGCCTCATGGAAAGCGCCTGCACAGTCAGCACCATCGGCTGACTACGTATTAATTCCTTTAAATTAAATGCAAAAGAGCTCCAAAACTTCTAAAAGTTCTAGAAAATCCATTTTTAACCATTTTTGGAGTTCATGGGCTCTATGGATTTTGAAAAAGGAGAATTTTGTTTTAAAAATAAAATAAAGTTAATTAGATTGATATTTTACTAGTTATTTAAATATAACAAAAAAGTTTATTTTAATCTTAAAAAAGAAAATATATGTATTATTTTGATTAAGATTTTGGTTAAGGTTTTTTAGGGTATGTCTTTGATCTTCCTTGGTCTTTTTTAAGGATTTTGATGGAAGATTTGTTCCTCTATGGATTTTTAAGAACCTTGGTCATGGTTTGACCTAGATCTTTAAAAATCCATGGTTAGTTCAACTCAAGTCCAATAGCTACATATTAGGACTCTATAGGAGTTTTAGTATTTTGCTCTCTAATTATGCATGGTCATGACATAAAATTGGGTAAAGTTTCACTTGAGGGTGTTCCCTATATCCTCCAATGATCTTAACCTAGTTGGATATCTATCTTCCTTACAGTTGGATTCCCAAACTTATGGGTCATTTTATGATATATAGCTTTAATAATTCATTATGTACAATCCATAGAGTATTAGGCATTCATCTTGCTTGGTGTGATTGATTGATTATGTGTATGTCTAGGGTTAGGGCACTTTGATTCAAATCCTATACAACCTAGTGACACAAAAGATGATAATTAAGGAATTTGTCTCGGTGAACTTAGGCAAAACATAGGATTCAAGCATACACCCAATAACGGCGAAATTTAAAAAACATAAACATAGTGGTATTACCTACCGTAAGCTAGGAGTTCATAGATTTTTTTAAAAAACTCATTATGTAAGAAATTTAATTAAGTCAAAATTAATCCCTTAATTAAGCCTAAAAATTCTACAATCATAATTAATTCAAATTAAATCCAAAAAATATAAAGAATATATTAAATTGACTAAAATTAAACCCCCAATTAGAAAAATTAAATGCCCCTTGACTAGACCCTTAATTTAAGCTTAATTTAATTTTTAGTGAAAATTAATATTTAATTTATTTAATTAATTTAAAATAGTTAAAATTTTCAAATAATTCTCAAACACTTGAGAATACTCCCATGGGTAATTCTTGACCTTTAGGAGTGATTTCATGAAGTTTGGAATGGGTTTGGATCAAAATTATTAAAACCCCTTTAATTAACCAATTTAATAATTCAAATAAATACAAAAACTTTAGAAATTAATAATTAATTCTAAAAAATTCTAAATTGAGCAGATGTAAAGCCATTATACTCCATTTAGGGTCTAGTATTTATTAAAAATGTCAAACCACTAGAAATAAATTAAAGTAAAAAAGTCAACATTTTGGTCAAGCGTAGTTCAAATTTGAATCAAAACTTCACAAATTCGTAGCTTAATGTAGAAAAATCCAAATCAAATAAACTTAGTATCTAATTTCTCACCTATGGGTCTTATACTTAGAAAATATAATAAAATTCTAGAATTTAACTTAAATAAAAAACTCAAAATTTGACCTCTTAATTTAATGAATTAAATAATTTAGAAAATTCTAAAAATTCAATAATTAATCAAAATTCCAAAAAATATCAACCCAATTCTTCAAACAAGCAATCAATCAACCTAATTAAAAATAATCAATCTTTTAATTTCAACCACTTAAATAAATTAATAATACTGGTTACTATTGGGTAATCGGGGCCTACGAGGCTATTAGCTTAGCCCCAAGGAAGCTAAAATAAACTTCACGAACCTGGTGTAGTAATCACTAAACACTTAAAATACACTTTAAAATAACCATCAAGACATTAATATTTAAAGTTAAATCAAAATCCCTTAAGCTTACAACAAATATCAAAACACTGGGTAACTTCAACCAATTACCCAATATAGGACATATCCAAGCCACGCAGCCTACTACACTCACTTTCCTGTTGTCGTATGTTAGATTTTTTTTGGTTTCCAGTACATGCTAGTTAAAATTAATTGATTGATGTGATTATTTATTTAAATATTAATTTTATATAAACTGTGAATTGATGTGATGGGAATTAGATTACCCCTAGGTTAGGAATAATTTGGATGCTTACAGAATGTTTTGCAGGTGGCCATGCACTTGCAAGACTACATTAAGGTGACAAAAATTATTATTTAAACTAACATATTTTTATTAGATTTTTAAAATGCTAAGTCCCCTTGAAATCAAAAAGATTATGGCCAAGTGTATTCTTTTTATTTTAAATTTGAATAATGTAAATCTATAACTACTTGGGATGTGTTTTGATTATAACATCTTAGGATAACCATATAGAGTGTCTAGAGTATTTTTATATATGATTAAGATATAATTTAATTTAATCGAGTTGTAATGTGAAAGTTGATCTTTGAGATGGGATATTGATTATCCAACTTGAAATCAAAAGAGAAGGGTAACTTTCCTTAGGGGAGAGTTCCTCTTCATTTGGAAATTCAGGGTAGGATGGTTTGAGAATCTTAAGAGAAAACAAAACAGCCCTTCAGGGAGGAGTTTCTTATCATTTTGATAGCTGGACCTATTGAATCCAAGGAGCTCGTAGATGGAGAGAAGATGAATAAGTGAAGATTATAGAGGAGATCCCATTCTCAAAAACACTTACATCATTTCTAAGATTAGAATCTAGGTTGTTATCAGTGGTACCCAGCCACTTCTAATTTTTGCAGACCCTCGATTGTGAATTAAGTGGATTATGCCACATGGATATTGAACTTATTTAATTGTTTAATTTGATTGTTGATAATTCTTGCACCGTAAAAATTGCCTACTTTTCTAGTTCGCATATATGCATATTAAATTCTTCTCGTCCTAGTTAGGCACCTCCCCGCCTGCAAGTTCTGGCAAACCACCAAGCCTATTAGGGTGCAATTTTGTCAAGGGGATATTATGCAATCTTTAGGATAAAATATATTATTAAGCCTTTTTAAAATTGTTTTATATCACTTTTATGCATTCAAATGTCAATTAGCATGCATTACATTATAAATAAATTAAAAGAGTCAAAAATTTTAATTGCATTTCTTGAGGCATAATCACCCTACGTAAGTTAAGGGGCCAATTAGGACTCTCTCTAGACATCCGCCCTAATTCCTCATAACTTAAATAATAATATCCCTACCCATCTTTCTTTAAAGATCAGATAAATAATTTTAAAGAATTAGGTTATTAGCTGGCTCCCCAATCCAGGAAGGGATAAGTGCAGATATGTAGTGCATTAGCTAGGTTTGTGCCACTATGGTTTAGTGCCCAAAAAAGATTTAGGATCCAGGGAAGACCCAAATTATAAGTCCCTAACTTCTAGGGATACAATCCCAACTTTTTAATAAGTCGATAACTCAACTTAAAATCTCTCAAAATCAAAAATTAAAGCCCAACACATAGGACAAACTGAGACATTTTTGAACTATTTTAGAATAAAAAAATTCCTCCCACTTCTCCATTTATCTCCTATAATAAGTGTTCAAATTTGATCCAATCCCTATTAAAATTCTAACCTTACTCCTTTGATATCACTCCATGAAAATTCAAAATAATGTTTCTATGATTATTTTAATCGAGAGTTTTATAGGAAATTTAGATTTCCTATGATGTAATTAACTACAAGGGCTTGCGCTCGTAGGAGATTTAAATACCTCAGATCAATTTTTAAAACTCAATTAACTCTTTTTGGAAAAATTAAAATCAACAACAATCATTATCGCCATATTCAAACCATATATAGTAAGTGATATTTCCTTTCTCCACAAAAATATATCATTTTTAACATGCTTTTGAATATGAAATTAATGATACTCCATTTATATTATTATAGCCAGATACTCGATCAAACGTCATTTTGACCCTTCATGGTCATATGTAGTTCTTTCTTGAATTTTATTATCAAAATCATGATGAAATTTATAGTTCTATTATTTAAACCCATTCGGGAATGATGTCTTTGCCTATCAAGGTGATATATCATTCATAATGACGTCTTTGATTTCAAATCTGGAAATTCCAGAAATCAAATTTTCTCAAAAAAATTTAATTACAATTTGTTTTGCATTTTTCCAAAGCAAATCAAGGCTGCTTTTTCAATCAACAGTAATTCAACAAAAATCCTTATTTCCTTCAATACACACCCTGATTTTATTATTTAGATTTCCAAAAAAAATTCAATCATGTTGATTAACAATAATTATAGCCTTATAAAACGAAGAAAGAAAAAATCACAAAAGAGTGGATAAAGTTATGGATGACCCTTCTTTGAAAGGATGCTTTTATTAGTTTCATCCTTTAACTTAGTAACCACATACTTCACTCCTAAGAATCCCAACATGTCATAGAATCATATGGAGGATAATGAATGTAATAAGATATATATCTAATTACTTTCAAAAATGTCAACTACTTTAACTATCTTAACTTTGAATTTAAAATTTTAAAATTCAAAAGTTCAAACACAAGCTTCTATAAGATAAAATAACCATCTTCCTTATGACTTTTGAAATATGATGTTTTAAAAATTAAGATTTGAAAGTAAAAATGTTCAATATTTATAATTAATTAGTAATACATCAATTATTATAAACATGATAATTATAACATTGCTTTTAAATTTTTAGCTTACAACAGAGATTTGGATCTTAAGATTGGTACCTTATAATCAACATTGCTTTTAAAATCATATGAAGGCTTCATGTAGTATATTATAGTGACTTTGTACTTTGATGAAAGAGATCAAATTGAGTCCTCTTGAGACTTCTATTACCATGAGTAGTAAGTGATTGTTGCCACATGATTGTCAAGACAAGTATAAAAATAGTCAATCTTTTGACTAGTATTGCGATTTTGAGGTCATGTCTATGAATTTACTCCAAGAGTAAAATTCAATATTGGGATAATACATGGATCTAAAATTATTTAGAATATTTCTAATTTACATGCGCGCGTGCACACACACACACACACACATATATATATATATATATATATATATATATATATATATATATATATATATATATATATATATATATATATATATATATATGAAGACTTAGGTAATTAATAATTTAATTAAGTTCCATTTAAACTATCACCATTCCCAAGACATTATTATGGATGTTAACTTTGGATTATAGTCTTAATATGATCTCAAGCCAAAAAAATTAATACCCATATTCATGGTGACATTACTTTTTTATGTAAATAACTTTACTTGGTAGTATGAATGTATGTGTTATATGCTCCCAATTTCAAAAAGTGCACATACTAATCAAGTAATAAAGTGTATTAGAAGAGTGTCGATCCCACTAGAAATTAATTGTACTGTAACTAACTCTATTACTATCTACTTAAGCCATAGAATTTATCATACACAAAGAAAAAAAAGGTGATGTAATACCACTACTGAGAAATGTAGTAAAAAATGAAGATAACCATAATTAAAGATGTTATGGACTAATGATAGAGAATGAACCAATGTTTTCCAAAGTAGACTCATCCATAATAGTTGTGAATCAGAGCATATGCATCCTTAGTTCTCTATCAAGTTTGTAAGGGTGTAAAGAGAAGCACTACCACTACTGAGAAATATAGTTCTCCATCGAGGTAATGTATCACACTAGGTTCTAAATCCTTACATGGCCATTGCATAAATGAAATTAAGCATGAGAATAATTGAGAACGACTATTCACATTTACATACAAGAGTTTACATTAAGATTAACCATGACTATTCACATCATCAGCCCAAAAAATAGAAGTTAGATGGCCATAAAATAAATTCATAGAAAAGCACATTTAAACACTTTATTTAGTAAAGGTACAAAATAAAGATAAAGAAAATATCACCAGGAGTTGAGAATCCCAGATAGGTTCTACAAATGGACTCTTTCTAGAGTGATTCCATCCTTAAACCTTCTCTATCTACCCTCTCTTCCACTTCTAATGAGTGTTTTACACACTACAAGTATTACCAGCAACTCCACTAAATGTAATTTCGCTGTCCCCTAGACTCTCCTTAAAAGAAAATAAGAAAAACTATTTATATTTTTATAAAGGTAAACTCAAGCACTGTGGTGCTTCATTGAGTGGCACCACAGAGTTAGCTTGCCAGATGTACAATTTTCTAACCCAAAGTCATGCTTTTTTTCTTAACTACTCACAATGACACTGAAAAACAAATGGTGCTACAACACTTAAACACTTTTTTAGATTCTACTGTGCACTAAAGATTGGAACTTCAGCGTGAATTACTTGCAATTTGATAGAGCGCAGAGCACAACAATGTTCTTTCTTTGGCATTGAGGCCCTCATAGAATTGCAGTGTTGCATAATATTCCATTGAGGTATTGAATTAATTGCAACTCTCCTGAGACAGTTATAAGAGGAGCACACAATAGTTCAGCAAGTTTGAAAGTTAATTGAATTTTTAAATAAATAATAATAAAAACATAAGGACATAAACACATGTAATTAAAATAAACATGGTACTAGAAAGCCTTTTCTATTAAAATGATATATAGCCTATACAATCCTTTTTACCCTCATGGTAAGGCGAAAAAGCTTGTATCACTTTCACTAACCCAGAGCGGCAGAGTTGCCAAGCCCTTTTGACCCCAAGGGGTTCGTGTAAGATTTCCCTCAAGAAACGATTTGACACATGGAGGAACTAGGTGAATGTTAGTTAAAGAAACCATGTGTAAACTTTCTCTCATAATCCCTTCCACTTAGAAGGCTCTTCTCCCTCTCTCACAATATCACCTCCCTCTCCCATGCCTAAAGCTCTCTCTCTTTAAACCCTTGCTTACAGTAGAATCAAGCCCCCTGATTGCCAAAAGACCCTTCAAAATGAAATAAAAGTTCATTAAATGTCCAGCTCCAAGAATAACTCAAAAATTTAATCCAGTCGTCATTATTTATATAGTATGATCTGAGGATTATATAATACGATGGGTTTAATTCTCCCCTAAGTATTGTATGATAGTTGTTTTCTTGTAGGATTAGTTCAAAGGTTTCAACTTATTATCATGTATGATCTTATAATCATATAGTATGATTAGTTCAATTAAATAACAATTCATCTTAGATGAAGCCTGGTGATTAATTATTGTCCTAGTTGCCACTCGATTCGTACAATACTAACCTCACTTTATATAGTTCAATCACTAATCATAATTAATTTATAATTTTATTACTTGATCTTAGGGAGTTAATTAGACAAGATTTTTAAATATCATACGGTATGATTAGTAACGTATTGTATGAATAGAATAAATTTTAATTTTCAAAATATTACCTAATTATAAATGGTAGTGAGGATTTCTATATATAAACTTATCATCCTGTATGATTGAAATTGTAAAGTATGATTAGTTCATCTTAATTTTAATTTTAATTTTTTAAATTTAAATATTTTAATTAATTTTTGAATGAGCTAATCATATAGTATGATGTGGATCTTCTAGTTTGATCATTAAAAAAAATTTAAAGGCTTCTTTTTCACTCCCCCGGGGACCATACCTTCCATTTTCATGATAACAAACATTGACTCAATAAATATAAAAATACAAACTCTTGTATACATAAACCTATTCTACCGAGTTTTGAGCCAAGATCCTTTGGCATTGCTTGGCGTTATTGTACCTAAAATATTAATATACACAAAAATATATGGAATAATAATAAATAAGAGAATCTAAATAAAGACCAATAATATTTTTTATCACTAAAACATAAGCTCGACCTCCAAGATTGCGACAATCTCTCCCTTTTTTATGATGGAAAACATTATTGGCTGAATTGCATGTTAATTTTATTTTCTTCAAGTTCTCCCCCTTACAAAGTGATTTAATTAAATATAGGGAGAAATATTTATTTTTATTTTAATAATATGAAACAAAAACATAACAAATAAATAAAAGATGGAAACACAACAAACAACACTAAAGGGAAAAATAATACATCCAACAACTTCCTACTCCCCCTTTTGACATAACCAAAAAGGGGATCTATGAATTGACAATGATACATAGTAACAGTACAAAGCAAAGTGTAGAAAATAAAAATAAATTTCAAAGAGCAAACTATAAAGCACATGACATAAACAAAAAAAAAACAACAAGAATACACAAAAAAACTTTAACTTATGTATACCCCAATTTCTCTAAGCATTAATGTCAATCACACCTAGTCTAGTCCTAAGTGTGCTAGAAGTGTCAAAATTGAGGGGTTTGATAAATATGTCTTCCAATTAAAACTCTAATATCAACATACAACAATTCTACAACTCTTCTTAGCTACACGGCCTCTATGTATTATAGAATTTTAAATATTCATTTTTTTTCAAAATAAAGATGTTCTACATTTCACATGATCCAATGTTGTCATTATAATTTCACCTAAGTGCAATCATCATAATATAACAATTTCAATTTACCTTATTTCTTAACTCACATATTGGTAGTTCCAAATATATCCATCCGAGACATTTCCAATTATATTTGGTGTTATCATCAAACCATCTCAAATTCTTTCTTCCTAGACATATTGGTAGGTCCAAATCAATCTAAATGAACTATCTCTAAGTGTACTTGCTGGTGACTACATTTTTAATTGAATTGGAACTGAATTTTGTATTCTTTCCTACTTATCATGCTTCACAAAGGTGTTTGAATAATTCTAACTTTGGAATTCTTTTAACTAACCATAACTAACTGATCTTCCTAAGAATCCTCAAGCTAGCATACTGTGGTATACCCATAACTCAAAAATCATTTCCAAAAATTGAAATTATCATTCTTTAAAAAATATTTTCAAACTAATAATTATCATTTTAAAAAATCATTTTGAACATAATAGCTGTTACTTATCAAAAATCATTTCGAATAAAACAATCATTACTTGTGAACATTTTTTCAAAGTAACAGGTATCACTCACCAAAAATCATTTTCGAAGTACAAACTATCATTCGACCAAAATCAATTTATTACTTCAATTTTAATCAATTTATTAATTCTTAATTGATATACTTTCTTTTATTTAATATTTTGCAATCATTTTTGAATATTTTATGAAATTAAGTTTAATATTAAAATTTTATCATGGTTTAATAATGCAAAAAGAGGATTTATTTATCCTTTTATAGAAATTAAGTTTATCAACTATACTGGTAATACCTGCACGTGCTATCTTTTAATATTGCAATCTCTTGATGTAGCTTTACCATTATTTCTAGTCTCTAGTAACAATAAATGTTTCAGATCTCTAGTTAGGTGCAAAATCAGCTATCCAAGTACTATCTGCTCTTACTGGACCTCTTTTGAGAGTACATCTACACACTTAATCAAACATCAATTTTTAGAACCCAAGTGGGTTTTGGTCCTACCTTTTGCTTAAATATTTGAATATTGGCATGCTATGATGAAACATTAAGCCTCTAATTTAGCTAATATCTAAAGTATAAAGTGCAAGTTCAAGATATGTGTCCTATCATGCCACATGAGGAACACCTCACCCCTGGAAATTGGTTCACTAACCTATGTGGAAGATAATGCCTCTTTGTAAGAAAGTAATATTGTTCTATATCCTATGTTATGGCTTTGTATGTATAGGACTGCGCGTGTTCTTTTGAAGTGCACTTATTTTATTTAATAGATATTCATTTGCCCTTCTTTCAACACCTAATTGATCTATTGCCTCATGTTCTTTGCAAAACATTTGTACTACAAGATTTTTTAGCTCCTTGAATACTTCTTCTAATTGAACATGTTCTATTTTCAAGGATTCATATAACTTTGATAATTCAATATGGATTTTATTCAATGCATCAAATTCTTCTAATAAAAATAAATACTCTTTATCTAATGTGATATGCTCATCTTTGAAAGTAGAGTGATTATTTATTAAACTATCAGGCTCTTTTTTTAAAGTTGAAAGTTCATTTTTCAATATAGTACGTTACATTTTTAGCTACCTATATGAATCATACATTTGCTCTAAAATATAAATTAGTTTAGCATAGGTAAGCTCACATACCAAATCTTGATTGGAGTTCAAAATTGAGTCATTTTACATTAAGCATAGATTTGTTATCTCCTCCTCTGATTCCTATTTTGATGAGTCAGAGGCTCAATCTGCCCAGCTAACTTTTTACTTTTTTTTTGTTTCCCCCTTTTTATAATAGGCCTATCCTGATCACTTTCCTTCACATGGTGGCTCTTAAGATTGGGGCGTTCAGACCTAATATGTGTAGGTCTCTTGCACTCAAACCAAACAATGTTAGAAGGAACCTTATTGAATTTAACTACTTTACCTTCGCTCATATAGAGGTGACTAGGGGTGTCAATATTTCACTTGACCTAAAAACTTGACCTAAACCCACCTAAAAATTTTTGTTAGGGTCAACCGATTTGGGAAATTGGTCATCTTCGAGTTTAAAATACTGACCCAATTACAAATTTGTGATGAGTTTGATTTAAGCTAGAAATTTGATGTCAATCCAAAATTGACCTGGTTCCCATCTCACACAGCACCATGAGTACAAAAGTCCATAACCCTACCCTCAACCTTGCCCCATGCTCTCCTCGCAAGCTATATTGGCACTCACCCTAGCATCTTGTGCTCACACTGCACTCACCCTACATCCCATTCTTGCACCAATGCTCGCACCAGCTGTCCAATGCTTACAACCTTGCCTAATTTCCTACCTCACCTGCACTCACACTCCCTTGTGTATATGCTGGCTTGTGCTCAGCTACCTTGCCTATGCTAGCCTACCTCGCCAGTGCTCATGCTCCTATGTGCTCTTGCTCACCTGTGCTCAGCTAGCTCGCCCATGTTAGCCTACCTCACCAGCACTCATGCTTGCCAACCTCGCCTACAATAGCCCGCAGCTCTTGTTTCTCTAGTAAGTTGAAACATAGGATAACTCAATTAGGGCTGGTTGGGTCAACTCAGTAAACTAATTGGCTGGATCTGGATTATAATTTTTAACCCATTTGAAATGCTGGGGCATGTTCGGGTCACGTTAAACAGTAGTAGGTCAATATTGTGCTTGACATAAACCCAACCGGTAACCTATTTTTGACACACCTAAAGGTGATGCTTGTGCTTGCACTTTAGGAAGATCTTTAATTAGCTTGTTATTAAGGTTATTTCCTCATGCCCATCAGCTCCTAAGTCAAAGCTATATATATCATTGGCTTTCATTTCCACAGTCTTCTTCTTTTTCATATAACCTACATCTTGAAATCGTTGGCTCACATTTTGCTCGTAAGTAATGAGATAGCCTAGAAGATTATTAATAGAGCATTCTTTAGAACTTTAGATTCACAAATTGCAGTGACTTTAGCATCAAGACTATCAGGTAAACAATATAAGATTTTATTACTTTCTTACAATTAGATAGTTCCCTTCCTAAGGCTTGCAAAGATGTCAATATTTAGGTAAACCTAGTGTACATGCAAAAAACAATTATGTTAGGTTTAAAGCAGATGAGTTCATATTCATGTCATAATAAATTTAAATGGGATTATTTTAGTTTATTTTTACCTTCATATGTGATACCAAGTCAATTCCACATTACCTTACTAGTTATACAAGGGGAGACTCTCATATAGTCTTCTGATTTAAGTACACATAAAAATAGTTTAAGCATTTGTTATTAAGTTGTGCATAGTCTCTATCCTCAATGCTCCATTCAATAAATAGAATTTTAGTTTGGACACTAAAAATATATGTGAAGGAACAAAATAATTAATTTGAATTATATACCACATATGATAGTCAATTGATTGCATGAAAGTAGACATGATAATTTTCCAAAAATCAAATGGAATATTATCAAATAATGGTGAAAGAGTTATTGAATAACCCTCTGTAGCATTTATATTGCTGAATAAGGCCATTGATCTTTTTCTCAAAGCTTTTAAATAATTAATTTAGAAAATCTGGCTCAGATATCAATTGAAAGTTTGATTAATGGTTGTTAAGCCACTTGAATAATAATGGCACACCAAGAGGGGGGTAAATTGGTGTTTTTTTTTAACTTATCTTTTTCAAAAATCTTGACAATTAAAATGAATTTTGCAACTTTATATTAAAAAATAGATCTTGTAATGTGGAAGCTAATAATAGGAAATACTAAATAATAATATTTTTATTTTTATTTTGTTAAAATATATATATAAAAATATTTTTCTCCTTTTTATTTTTCATTTTTTTTTCCTTGCTCATAAAAATATATTTGAAAATAATCTTAGTATTACTAATTCAGATTTGTAAGAATAAAAATCTATAAGAAATTAAAATTTTATAAAATAAAGTACTAAAAAAAGAAACGAGCATGCCAAAAATTTTATAGTGGCATGGTCAACCTTGACCTACGTCCACTCTCCGGAGTCATCCTATATGGGTAATGCAATAACTCTTCAGTATCTCTCCTTTTGCTCCCACAATAAGGCAAAGAATCCCTAACAAAAATCACTTCCACCACTAGTATGGCTGAGAAGTGAAATCCTTTTCACACTCCTAGTGATGTAGAGAACCAAAATCTTTTTCACCTTCTTGGTGAGGTAGAAAATAAAAATCACTTTCTCCCTCCTAGTGCGATAAAGAAGCCTAAATCCTTTTCACTCTTTTGGTGAGGCAGAGAAGCCTGAATCCCTTTCACCAACTAGGTGCGGTGGACTAACTAGGCCCTTTTGACCACCAAGAGGTTCTTCTCACCGTTTCCCTCAAGATATACAATAATATGTGGAGGAACTAGGTGAATGTTGGCTAGAGCAACCATGTATAAACTCTCTCACACTAACTTGCACCCACCAGGCTCTTCTCCCTCTCTCACAACTTCACCTCTCACTCCCTTGCAAAAATCTCTCTCTTTAAACCCTTATAAAAGACTCAAGACCCTTGACTGCTAAAAGATTGTTCAAAATGAACTAAGAGTTCTTTAAATATCAGGGTCCAAGAGAACCCTAAAATTCAATTCAACTAGCACATTTTGTACAGTACAATCCAAATATTATATAGTACAATTAGTTCAGTTGACCTCTTAGTACTACATGATAGCTATTTCCCTATACGATCAGTTCAATGGTTTCAATTGATTATCTAGTATGATCATATAGCCATACAATATGATTAGTTCAACCAAATAATATTTCATCCTGGATGAAGTGTGGCAATTAATTATTTTCTTAGTTGCTGCTTGATTCATACAAAATGAACTTCACTTTGTATAGTTTGATCACTAATCATAATTAAGTTTTGATTCACTTGCTTAATCTTATGGATTTAATTAGACAACATTTTTAAATATCATACGGTACCATATGATACTATATGAATAGGATAATTTCTTTTTAAATATTGTCTAATTATAAATTGTAGTGGGTATTTCTAAATATAAACTGATCATCATGTACAATTCAAATCATATAAAATGATTATTCATCTTAATTTCAGTTCACTAACTTGCACCCACCAGGCTCTTCTCCCTCTCTCACAACTTCACCTCTCACTCCCTTGCAAAAATCTCTCTCTTTAAACCCTTATAAAAGACTCAAGACCCTTGACTGCTAAAAGATTGTTCAAAATGAACTAAGAGTTCTTTAAATATCAGGGTCCATGAGAACCCTAAAATTCAATTCAATTAGCACATTTTGTACAGTACAATCCAAATATTATATAGTACAATTAGTTCAGTTGACCTCTTAGTACTACATGATAGCTATTTCCCTATACGATCAGTTCAAAGGTTTCAATTGATTATCTAGTATGATCATATAGCCATACATTATGATTAGTTCAACCAAATAATATTTCATCCTGGATGAAGTGTGGCAATTAATTATTTTCTTAGTTGCTGCTTGATTCATACAAAATGAACTTCACTTTGTATAGTTTGATCACTAATCATAATTAAGTTTTGATTCACTTGCTTAATCTTATGGATTTAATTAGACAACAATTTTAAATATCATACGGTACCATATGATACTATATGAATAGGATAATTTCTTTTTAAATATTGTCTAATTATAAATTGTAGTGGGTATTTCTAAATATAAACTGATCATCATGTACAATTCAAATCATATAAAATGATTATTCATCTTAATTTCAGTTTCATTTTCTTAATTTAAATATTTTAATTAATTTTTGAATAAACTAATCGTATAGTATGATGTGGATCATCCAGTATGATCTTTAATAAAAAATTAATCCTTCTTTTTCACTCCCCTATGTGTGTGTGCACGGTTGCTATGCTAACATACACCATTTATAATATACAACAACAAGAACAACATCAAGCCTTTATCCCACTACGTGGGGTCAGCTACATGAATCCTTTTTTCTCCATTGTGTCCTGTTAAAAGTCAAATTCTCATTTAAATCTAACAAAGAAAGATCATTTCTAATATTTTCTAACCAAGTCTTTTTAGGTCTGCCTCTACCTTTCTTAACATAAATCAAATCTAAGACCTCTACTTTCCTAACCGGGTCATCGGGAGGCCGCCGTTTTTTGTGACCAAACCATCTAAGGAGACTCTCTCTAATCTTATCTTCCACTGGAGCTACTCCAACCTTTTCATGAATATGCTCATTTCATATCCTTTCTCTAAGGGTAAAGCTACTCATCCACCTGAGCATCCTCATCTCTGCAACACTTAACTTAGAATTATGCTTCTCTTTTAATGGCCAACATCCGGCACCATAAAGTATTACAGGTCTCACCACCATCTTATAGAATTTTCCCTTAAGTTTGAGGGGTACTTTTCTATCACACAATAAGCCTGATGCATTCCTCCACTTCAACCATCCAACTTGGATTCTGCTGATAATATCCCCATCTATTTCACCATCACTCTGAACAATAGATCCAAGATATCTAAAACGTGTACTCTTAATAATGACTTGATCGCCCAAAGTCATAATCCCCTCACAAGGTCTATTATTACTAAAATTACACTCCATATATTCCGTTTTAGATCTACTCAAGAGAAAACCTTTAGACTCTAAGGTTGATCTCCATAATTCTAGTTTAACTTCAACTCCCTCTCTAGTCTTATCAACAAGAAGAATATCATCAGCAAAAAGCATACACCAAGGTACATCCTTTTGCAAATGTCTAGTGAGAACATCCATGACTAAAGCAAAAAAGATAAGGTCTTAAGGCTGGTCCTTGATGTAATCCAGCCGAAATAAAGAAATACTTGGTCAAACCACCTTGTGTTTGAATACAAGTAATAGCTCCTGTATACATATCTTTAGTGATTTGAATATAAGTGTTATTAACTCCTTTCTTTTCAAGAACTCTCCATAGCACTTCTCTTAGAACTTTATCATATGCTTTTTTCAAATCAATAAATATCATAGGTAAATCATCCTTATACTCTTTATATTTCTCCATCAAACCTCTTAATAAATGTATGGCTTCCATAGTAGACCTACCCGGCATAAATCCAAATTGATTTTGAGAAACATTAGTATCACGCCGCAACCTATGATCCATAACTCGTTCCCATAGTTTTAAAGTTTGACACATTAACTTAATTCCTCTATAATTCGTAGAATCTTGTGCATCACCTTTATTCTTAAAAATAGGGATTAACACACTCATTCTTCACTCATCTGGCATCTTTTTAGTCATCAAAATAGTATTAAAAAGTTTAGTAAGCTAAGAAATTCCTTCATCTCCTAAGCATTTCCACACCTCTATTGGAATATCATCAGGTCCAACAGCTTTTCCACCCTTCATTTTCTTTAAAGCCTTTCTAACTTAAGTTTTACTAATACACTGATAAAAACAAAAATCTTTATTATTATTTAGGGTGCTAAGGTCACTACAGTCAATTTTATTTTCACATTCTTCATTAAAAGTATAGAAAAAAATCTCATCCACCTTTGTTGAATATCATCTTCTAAAAAAAGTACTTTTTGATCTTCATCCTCAATACACTTGAACTAAATCCTTACTACTCCTATCTCTTTATTTGGCTAACTTATACATATATCTTTCTCTCTCCTTAGTATTTAATCTATTATATAAATCACTAAAAGCTAAACCCTTTGCATCGCATATTGCTTTCTTAGATTCCTTACATGCCTCTTTATATATTTTTCAATTATCAAAATTTTTATAATTAAACTAATTTTTATAACAAATCTTCTTATTTTAAATCTTTTTTTACACATTTGGATTCCACCACCAACTATTTTTACTATTAGGAGTTTTTTTCTTTGAAACGCCAAGCACATCTTTTGCAATATTCTTAATATCACTAGCCACTTTTTTCTCACATAACATTAGCATCCTCATGCACAAACAAAATCTTAAGATCTAAAATCTTACTCTCAAAAATATTCTTGTTAATATTCTTTAAATGCCTCCATCTAATCCTAGAATATTGTTTTACTTTATTTTTTATTTTCTGCCCCAATATCTTTAAGCCTAAAACTAATAAATGATGTTGGGTTCATAAATTTTCACTCAAAATAACTTTATAATCTTTGCAATCTAAATGATCTAATTTTCTTATAAGAAAATAATCAATCTGAGTTGTACTATATCCATTTTTATAAATAATAAGATGCTCATTCCCTTTCTTAAAAAAGGTATTAGCAATTAAAAAATTATTATCTAAACAAAAATCTAATATGGACTTACCACCTTCATTTGTCATTTCAAACCCATGGCCACAATGAATGATTTTAAAATTATCTTCCTCTCTACCAACATGTCAATTTAAACCTCCTCCAATAAAAACTCTTTCTTCAAGAGGTATCTTTTGTATTAATTCTTCTAAGTCATTCCAAAATTTTAATTTGGAATCCATATCCAAACCCACTTGAGGAGCGTAAGCACTTATAATGTTAACAATCTTAGCATCAATAACAATCTTCAAAGCTATAATTCTATCTCCAATTCTATTAATATTTATAACATTATCCTTCAAACTCTTATCTAAAATCACGCCTACACCATTTCTAGTATGCCTCCTACCCGAATACCAAAGTTTAAATCCTAAATTATCAATCTCCTTAGCCTTCTCTCCAACCTATTTAGTTTCCTAAATGCATAGAATATTTATCTAATATCTATTAATTCCATTAATTTTTCTGTAAGGGAACCTATATTTCAAGTTCCTATCCTAATTTTAGTTTCATGGACTAGCATCTTTACCCACATCCGTCCTTGACGTGGGAACCCTTGCCTATTTAACACTGCACCCGGGCGGTGGTGCATCAGCCCTTACACACTTGTCATTGTATTTAAGCCATAGAGCACGTCGCTTCCAGGGGATGCCCTAGCATTAACACAATTTCTTAAAAGATTTATGTCATTATTATTCGACAAGTTTTATGCTGGTTGTCGACTACCTAACACAACCCTCCACTTTTCTCATCCAAAACATAGGACCTGGCAATGGCAGTGTTACACCATTTATAATATATAGACTCAAAAAATATAAAAATATAATTTCTTGCATACATCAACCTATTATACCTAATCATGAACCCAAATCCTTTAGCGGCGCTTAGTTATGTTGTACATGAATTTTTTGTGTGTAATAATAAATATGAGAATCCAAATAAAGACCAATAACATTTATTATCATCAAAATATAAGCTCGGGCTCTCAGATTGCAATAACTATCACTAGCATAAACATCTCCATAATCCACTAAAATAGGCCAATCATAAGAATAACTCTCCATAATCATCATCTTCAATAACTTTCAAGTAAAGAAAAACAAAAAACAAAAGAAAATAATAACATATATTAATCATAATCTTCTTCCTCCTCCTCCTCCTCATCATAATTATTAATAATATTTATTACTGCTGGTGGTGTTTGATGGATACATGGATCATAAATAGGTGCCAGAAAAAAATAGTACTAGTCGGGTTCTAAATAAATGGACTCCTCCTAAACATCTCGTCTAATGCTTCATTAAACTACTACATGTCCACTATGTGGGACACCCATTGTGCCATTCCTTCCTACTATTTCCTACTTTCCTTACAAAAGTAGTGACTTCAGCCATGTTCTCCCTCAAATCAACAACTTGATCTCCTAACATCTTGGGTGTATGGCTACTCAGCTAACTAAAATTAGGCTAACAAGGCCATTGGGGATCACTAGTTTCTACTTCCTCCTCACCTCCACCTATTATTTTGAGCCTCCTTTGTGTTAGCAATGAATTCCCAAAAAACTTTAAAATATGGGTTGCAGGATCCTCATAAAAGGCTTCCCACCCCTACTGAAAATGATAAACAAAATAGCCCACTACCCCTTGTAAGATTTTCAAACCCCCTCTCAGGAATAAGTTGCTTGCTTATAGATAATTGGGCATATGTATTGTCTAGTTTAGCAGAAAAATATATTTTCTTATCAAAAGAGGATGAGGCCCTCTTCTAACTATCTTAAAACTTAGGGGCAACGAAGTTGAGCAAGGATTGCATGAAATCACTAAAATTGCACAAAACTAAAAGAAATGGCACTACAAGACCAAGAAGTGCAACACTATGGTGTTGGAGAAGGCTAAATGATAAATGGTTAAACTAACATTGGTCTTATGGAATTCAAGACATATAACACTACGATAATGATGTTGGAAATTGAAGCGCTATATTTTTGGAGCAAGGAACCACTGTGTCATTTGATACAATCACTGTGGTGTTAGGAAAGAATTCTTTTGTGGTGCTCCAAAAAACACAATTATGATTTTGACATAATGCGGTGGCACTTAATAAATTTTCATAAATAAAACGTGAATGGTTACAATAGCACTAAATGCAATGATTCTTCACTATATATAACAATGTTTTGACACAGTGGTGTTACATATATTAGCACTGGAATGCTTATGAAAATAGAAGTAGTATGACAGCACTTGAATATAGCATTGCATTTAACATAGGTTTTATTAAGATATCAGTGTTGTAGTCTCCAATTTAGATGTTGCGACCCTTGAAACAAAAATGTTGTTGCGCTATAAGAACTAGCACTATGGTGCGGTTCAATTCTAGCACATGATACAAAATACCTAGAAAAATATAGTATAATATTTTAGTCAAAAACCACAATTAGTAAACTCATGACAAACATACACATAACAATCTTCACAATACCCATAAATCATATAATAAATAAAAACACTTCAAACAAATAATATAACTAAGACTTTATACCAAAGGATTAAATTGCCTCCCATGTAGCACTAAGCTTATAGTATTTAGTCAGACTTGCCAAGATCTATCATTTTGGCTATCACATCATTACAAATCCTTATTTGATCCAAACTTTGATCTTTCTCTTTTTCCAAAGGATTAATTTTAATGGTACTGGATAATGTGCCATGGGGCCTACTACTAAGGGAAATTATTAATGACCCTAATTAAGTCTCCAAATTTCAAATTACAGTAGCTTAACTTTGTAATAAATTTCTGATATGAAGCATTAAATCCTACAAAGGTGTCTTCTTATCATTGAATTGATTATTCTCATAAAATCTGAGGATAAGAAGGTTTAGGGTTCACTAAAGTCTACTGAGGATTTTTCTAAGGTCCTAAAAGGTTGGACTTATTTGTATTCCCTTGATTTCCACCACTATTATTACTCTAACAAAAATTAGGGCAGTTCCTCTAGCCCAGATTGTATGTATTTGAGTAGGAATTATTTGACCTTCTACTAACATTCAAATTCCCAACCCCTTGAGCCCTAGACTCACTACCAAAATTAAAGTCATTCTTATCCAAATGCAAATGTGATCCTAAGACGACATTAACTCTAATATTGTCTAACTTCTTTAAGATGGATGCTACATGAGAAGTCAAAATAAATAGAGCATATTACTCATTGACACTAGCAACTCTCCTAGGATTTACCCTATCAGAAGGCCAATAGAATATATTTGTTGTCATTTCCTCTTCTAAGGCATACAAATCATCAAAAAATTTTGGCATCAAAGATCCTCTAGCTGCTGTATTAATTATAGACATAAGGGATCCTACATGCCCATTATAAAATATTTGAATCACCAACTAATCTAACAAAGCATGATGAGGGAACTTTTTAAGCATTTTCTTAAAACTTTCCCAGCTCTCATAAATTCACTCTCCATCATATTAAAAAAATTAAGTAATATCATTCATAAGCTTAGCAATTTTGGAAGGTAGAAGTTACTTTGCTAGGAACTTATGTTTGAACTCATTCCAAATGATTATGGAGATTGGGGGAAAGGAATTCAACCACAATTTAGCTTTGTCCCTTAAAGAAAATGAAAACAAAAGAAGTCTACTAGAATCATCACTGACTTGATTGTATTGCCATTTTCAATAAATTTTTAAGAAACTAGATAAATGTATGTTGGGATCCTCAACAAGAGTTCCTTCAAACTGAGAGTTCTGAACCATTTGGATAATGGTCAATTTTAGTTCAAAATTATTTTCTTGGATAGTAAGTCAGTCGATACTTTGATGAATTTTATCTACTAGGATATTAATATAGTCCCTAAGAGATTTTAGTTTGTTCTGATCTAGATTTGGTCCAACTATTCTTGCTACTAAAATCTTTTGGTTTTATAGATTTTGTAAGGGTCCTTTTTATATCTAGGTCAAAAAATAAGGGTCCCTTACTGGATATACTATTCATACACCAAAATAGTAAATGGAATACAATAAAATATATTAAAAATAAATAATTCTAAAATAATCCAAGTTCAAAGCTACACAAATGACAACAACATCAATAAATATAATTACAACTAACCAAGCAAAATTTAAACAAATTAAGTAGATTAAATATGTATCTTTCTGGATAAAATATGGATAATTGCAAAAGGATGCATTATATTCCCTGAGAACGGTGGCAAAAACTTGATGGAGACTTTATTTTTATATGCAAATGGGCTTGCTTGCTACTATGAATGTATGTCCTATATGCTCCCAACTATGTAAGCGTGTGTTTTGATCAAGTAATAAACTATATGAGAAGAGTGTTAGTGTCACTAGGAAATAAGTATGCTACAACTAACATTAGTATTGTTTACTCAACCCGCATAATTTATCCTACATAAAGAAATAAATGTTGTTGTCCTAGCACTACTGAGAAATGTAATAACTAGTGAAGATAACTCGAATTAAAGATGTTTTGGACTAGTGATGGTGAATGAACATATGTTTTCATAAGCAGACTTGTCAACAATAGTTATGAATAAGAGCATGCACACCCTTGGATCTCTATCGAGCATGTAAGGGTGTAAAAATAAGTTTATGGCCTTTCTACAATGAAATCATCTCCATAGATCCTAGAATCCTAATCCTCCTATATCTAGGCATGAAAGTACTCTATCTCAATCCTCCTAATTATTCCAACATTGCACCATCGAGGGAATGAATCATACAAGATTTTAAATTCATATATGGAAATTGCATAAATTAAATTAAGTACAAGAGTAATTGAGAAAAAACCATTTACGTTACATATAAGAGTCAACATTAGGAGAAAAAAAGACTATTGACATCATGAGTCCAAAATAATGAAGTTAGCTGGCCATAGAATTAACTCAAAGCAAAACACATTTTATTACTTGCTTTACAAAGATACAAAAAAAAAGAGGAAGAAAATCTCACCTAAAGTTGAGAATCCAAAATAAATCCTGTAGATGGACTCTTTGCAGAGCAATTTCCTAGTTACTCCTTCACTCTTTACTCTCTCACTTCCACTCATAAGGAGTGTTTTGTTCACTACAAGGATGACCAGCCACTCCAGTAAACATAACATCACTATCCCTTAGACACTCCTTAAAAGAAAATATTAAAAACTATTTATATTTTTAATATAAACTAACTCAGGCACTGTAGCACTTGACAGAGTGTCACCATGGTGTTATAGTGATGAACTTCTATCTGGACACTATTTAGTTGGCTATGATGTGGTGTTGGGCTGACCAGACATGAAGGTTGACTGACTAAGCATGATGCTTCCTTTCTTAATTGATCCACCGTGGCACTATAAAAGAACAGGCATTGTGATGCTTGAAACATCTTCTAGCACTGCTACACTACTGAGATTGGAACTTTGATTTTGAATTACTTGTAATTTCATAAAGTATAGAGTGCAGCAGTATCCCTTTTGTTGGGGTAAAGTGCTCATAGCACTGTGGTGATGCATGATGTTCCATCATGGTGCGAAATTATTCTTAATTTTCCCTAGACTTAAGAGCTGCAAAATCTTGTTCTAGTGCTATGGCATTCAAGGCATTGCAGCATAAGTGTTTGGTGCACTGTGGTGCTGGTTCTAATTTTCTAAATTTATGACGTTATCCTGAGACATGCCTGCACATCATAACCTAAAAACCCATTTTTAATGAAATTTAAAATAATAAAAATAAACATAATTTTCAATTAATACACATCAACCATATTTATAGTATTGACACTATTTTGAGTGAACTAAGATTATTTTGAATATTTAATAATTGGGAAAGGGAGGATTTACCTAACTATAAGTGTTCCTTAAATAGTAACGTGAATGCTCTTACATAACTACAACTAGGGTTACCCTACAATCTTTATTTGCTTCTCATAACTAACAAAAAACTTTTGCATGTTCGAATATTAAAATGATAAAGCAAGAGTTTATAATCTTAGTATTGAGCAACAGTCCTCAACTCATGCATAAGTTGAGAGAAACTCGTGAAAAACACAATAATTTGTTAGAAGAAAAATCTAAGAAAGGAAACTTTAGTTGGCCTACCCTAGTTCAAATAGTTTCATGGTATTAGTTAGTTATCACAAAATTTGCATTTTTTTTATAACGAGGAAGGTGCTAATATAATGCAATATATATGAATTACAAAAGATATCATCTATGTTAGCTATAGGAGTAATCATGAGTTTTGATTTATCATCAAGAGATGGTGGGTAGTTTGCTTGGTTGTTCTCTTTTTAGCAGGAGATGCAATATGATTGATAAGTGAGCATCACATATCAATTATTAATAGGCCTAAATTTATAGTAGAAAGGAATATTAGAGGTTACATAATATGTTAGCCTTTAGAAGATGATGGATGGTGAAAAATATTTGTGGTTAGATAAAGGTAGATAATTAAATTTCTTATTCTTCTTAAATAATTCAAAATTGGGTTACTAGAGAGACAAGCATTAAGTATGGGTGGCTATTAATGGTTAGACATCAATGGGAATTAGGTGACAATTACTAAGGAACATCATAGGGTGACCGACATTGACAGTTAGCAATTTTCCTTATGAGAGGAGAGATTAAAAAAAATAAAAAGATGGGCCATAGATATTGGTCCATGTAAAATCAATCTTTCGTATGTAATAAGTGATGATTAATGAGGTACAACAAATGCCAGCTGACATCAAACAGTCAACTTGGTCATTCTTCTAATTTTACAGGAGATTATATAACCAATTAAATAGTTATTGGAAGTGAGACTTAGTCTATTTATGAAGGTCTAATGTTAGTTATTCTAAGCATTAAATGTTATTTATTGCTAGTTAGATTTTTCTCCATATAATATGGGAGACTAAGTACCAAAAAGATGGGCATCACATGTTAGTAAATGATGTATATTGAATATAAGTTTTATCACATGTTAGAAATTAATTTTAGTTTTGAATTGGACAATGTTCAATGTGAATATTATAGTTCATATGACATAAGGTGGTTGATTTGGTTATTCTCCATACAAGAAGAGAGAGTCAGTTATTAAAATGATGAGTTTTTAATGTTGGTTTCAAGCATATGTCGGATGCCAATTATTAAAAGTTATTTGATGATGTTGGAATGACGACTAAGAGGTTATAAAATATTGAGTCGTGGAATTGATTATTCTCTATATAGGAGGAGAGACTAAGCTACAAAGAATATGAATGTAGAAATTGTCAGCTAATAAACTTCATATGCTAATCAGTGCTAGTGATTATTAACTATTAACACTAAAATTCAGATGATGGTTGTAGTTTGATCGCCATCTAAACCTCTTATCAGAGGAGAGATTGGCTGCCAACATGGCACTCACCCAAAGGGATCTTGAAACCATAAAGTAGTAGTTGGCACCATCCTAAAAACCCATTTACCCTATGGAGATCACAATGTACAAACTCATTTGTGAGAATAGATCAAGATGCAATAATTTTTTGTGAGCTCCTCCATAAGACTCGTCTATGCCTATCTACATTTTGAGAATCATTTGTCTCAATGCGCTCACCCACAGTAGCTACCTATGACCAAGGCCATTCTCCTACCTCAAACATTCCTAATCAAACATTAATAAATATAACCTCTAAATACTATGTCTACAAACTTGTTGGATGAATTCATCCCTAGCTTGCTGCTATCATCATTTTGGGGACTCGCCTCTCACTCAAGAGGACTTGATGTTTGCAGGGAACTACCCCTTATTGTTAGGGAGTCGCCAGCAAAGACTTGCTCTGCAAACCTGATTCCAAAGACTTGTCAAGATGTGTTAGTGTCAGTAAGTAGCAGTACATCATGTATCATATTTTAATATTTTCTTCCAGGTGTAGTCCTTCTTGTAACCCTCTTAATCATATAAATAAAATGCAAAGTAACATATTTTTGGTGACCTTTAGACTTTTTCAGACCTTTTAAGACCTTTAGATCCTCTGATCTTTTCTTTCACCCTATTGGTGTTACATATAGAGGCACTAGAGCTTTCTACAAAGTCTCTAGACTCACTAACCTTACCATTCATCTAGTTTTCTAGATCTAATCTGCCAATAACCTGCTTGTAGGGTCAGGTGTGATACATGAGCAAATTAAAATTCAACAGAGAACAAATTCACCTAAAATAAAATTCATGCTATCTTCAAATTATGTCTCGAGTTTCAAACTAAAATACTAAAGTGCTTTAAGATTTAAGGATATATATTAATATTCATGCTTGATTAAAAGAATTTTCTGATGGCCTATGAATATTCAATAAAATAATATGTGGATCATTGACAAAGCAATTAAAATTTAAGTTCTAGTGGCGACTATATAAATCTGCCAAAAAAACATAATCAGTTAAAAAACACGGAGAGAAAAGTAGATGTAATCTTGACAAAATGTAAGCTTACAAGCAGAAGGCTAAGCTTGCACAAATCTGAAATTCTGTCAAAAGTAGAAATTCAAATATTATATACTTATAAGAAAATCTTTCGTATCTCAAAGCAATCCTATGGTGCTCTCCAATGAAAGAAGTAAATATAAAAAGGAAAGAACTTAATTAAGCTTCCAGCTCCTTCATGGCGAATCAGCTGATTCGAGTATTGAATTATGCCTGTCTGAAGGTCCTGATGGCGGCACTGGCATCCCGCGCGGAAGAAAATTGAATGTGCGACTCCTATCAATTAAATTTGAAGAAAACTTATGTTGCCAGAACTCAACGTCAGAGACAGGTCGCCCCTCGCACTGAGGTACATGGAGGAGGAGGATATTCAAGAGGATGAAGAGAAGGAAGATATATGTAGAAATACAACGACACGATAAATGTGGAGAAACCATTTGAGAATGCTTTCGGAGTTTGAAGTTAAGGGGTTTTTTAAATATAAGGTAAAGATGGGTGTAGTCGAAGGAAAAGGGGGATGAGGGCGAAGTGAGATCCAAGACACTAGCTTGCTCTTTGGGATTGAAATTGTCAACGGATTGAAAAGCGATGGCGGTTTGGAAAATTTCCATGGCAGTGGAGGTGTACTGCATGGGGAGGTTAAGAGACCTTAAAGTGGTACAATATTTGTTGGTTGGGTGCATGGGGGTACAAATTGATGCGCTAATCCAACCATTGATTTTTAAATTAAATGAATCAAGCGTGTATTCCGTGAACGAAAAATGAAATCAGAGGATTCGTTGGGACTTGGCTTTTGCTTGCAATTTGTAAACTTTATTCTAGCTGTTGATTATATATATATATATATACATACATATAAGAGAATGATACGGAATGCTCTTCATGAAAGAATTATTTTTAAAATACAGAAATTTAAAACTCCAAATGCTGTCCCATTGACAATAATTATGTCTTTCTTTTTTTAAATTGTGAATTTGACCTCCAAAAAGCATCACTAAACCTATGAAGTAAGGTTAAGAATTTTTGGCTTTTTTTCTCTAATTTTTCAAAAGGTATATTAAACCGCTATAAGAAACTAACTTGGGATTTCTTCCTTTTATGAGGATTCTTATTTTCTTATTTTAATGGTTTTCCAAATGCTCAAACACCCAAGATAAAATCATCTACTAAGAAACACAACACTTATCAAGTGAAAATTGTGATGATATTAATGTGTTGTTATTGTATAGAAGATTTCATATGATGAGATGCCAAAAGTGACCCAGGGGGTCGGTCCAACAAATCTTATCGTAACTAGTCTATACTACAAATGAAAGTCTTATCATTAAAGTCATATTATGTAAACAATCTAGGTTGATCAATCTCTCAAAAGGACTTAGCTCACTAAAGTTAATTACAAATAAGAAAACATCCAAAAGATATTCTCGATAAATAAAAAAAATACTATTTTTGTTTGCTTGAGTTAAGTACCAAAATTAGTACATTGATTCAATGATTTTAAACCTAAAAGAACGTTGAATGCTTTGAGAAGGATCAGTCTACAAGACAAAGGATGAATCTACGTACAAATGTGAGATAATCATCTATCCATATAGAAAACCCATATTGTAATAATAATTGAATCAACAAAGGCTTTACAAAAAAGAGTACAATGAACTTAAATAAGTTACAAGGTAATAATAAAGAGTTTAGAAAATGGTAGAAATTAAATTGGTTAGGAAATCATGAGTCCATCAATATCATGCTTAAAACCTCTTAGTTGTAAAGTTAGTCGATCTAGTTGAATAGTGAGATGCTCTATCCACAACTATGAATTGCATCATCAAGAATTTGCCTCATTATTATAAAACAATCATGTAAACTGTAAGTTCCTAGGCATATAATGTAAGTGATAAGATGAAAATATGTAAGACTTATAATTTCAAGCAGCATAGAGAATTCCTTCAGTTTAATAGAGAATGAGACAAGTTTATTATATGAAATTAGAGCTATTCAACAAGACAAATGATTCTATTTTGGTCAAGATACCCACTAGATATGGGTAGTATCAACAAAAGAACTTTACTACACTTAATATGAACTTGACCAAGAGAGCATGAACAAATTAATTCATAGATACAAGTAAAAGAGTATGATCAGATCAAGACACTATAATAATAATTGCATGTCAAATGTCAGCAAGAAGGATAAACTTAATTATCCAGTAAGGCATGGCTTGTTCAATAAGTTTCTCAACTAAGAGAGAATGATTAAGAGGATCCGTGGTACAGACAAAAGGGCATGAACATTCTAAAAATAAACTTAACCAAAAAAAGAAATGATTTAGATCCATTTTGATCTTAAACTCAACCAAAATAAGAAATGATTTAGATCCATTTTGATCCAAATTGATAGGAATGGATCATGTTGACCTATTTGACATAATTGATCAAATTCATGGGGTGAATTGGGATTGCCCAACTAGGTTATACTTCTTATATTCTTAAGCAAGCCCCATGAGCCAAGTTTCAATAGTCAGATAACTAGGATTGTCTTACTTAGAATTGGTAGATATACCAAATGGGTTAATTTTTTCATTTAGCCAAATATGGTAAATTGTAGGATGAAACTTAGTCGACCAAGACAAGTTCATGTGATGACCTTCCTAGGAAAGCTATATTTCTAATTAATTAATCAAATTTTCTTTTCGATTAATTTGACTCAATTAAACCATTTGTGTTAAATTGGATCAATTGGACTTAATTGGTCTAATTAATTGTTCAATTAGTTCAATAAATTTATATTCGATCAAATAATATCCTATGATAACCTTAGGTTCTAATTAAATATTTTAATTTGAATGTTTTAGCTATGATGGTCAAATTGACCTTTTAAGGGTTCATGTAGCTCAACCTTAGTTTTTTATGACTAATTGGCCAATCCATGGGGATAAATGTCACCAAGGGGTTTGTTCCAACCTTTGTGAAACTTTACTTTAAGAGTGGGTAATATTATCTTCTTTTTTATGCTCTAAGATGTTATATCCTTTTGATTGATATTTGTGTCTTTTCAGAGGGCTTGTAATGTGTTCTTATAAGGATTTATCGTGACCTTGAAGAGCTTTTATTAATTTGGGTGGCTAGTTAGTTAGCTAGCATAGTAGCTTCCTATTATGAAGAGTTTTACAATATGCATTAAGGAGAGGGGCTTCACAGCCTAGTGTTTCCCAAATGAGAGATTAGGGAAATCTTAATTGGAGCATTATGGTAAAAGGGTGATGATATGAAGGCATTCATCTTAGATAGAAAATTCTATGAGAAGAGATTAAGGACAAGATGTAGTGAATAAGAGCAACAAATCTTATCTTAAACTGTGTAATTTTCTCACTAAAAATCATGTTATCAAAATTAATGTAAAATTAAATCAGAAGAATGTTTGTTTTAGTAGCTCCCAAAATCTTTTTATGCTCCCTAAATTTGTTTATAATTGAGAACATTTAAAAAAGTAACAATTTATAATTGCAATATACCTTTATTTTGATTTTCTAGGATTAATTATGGAAAGGAAAAAATGATTTAATGATTAGAACTCTCATAAGAAAACCTATGTTCTGAAATAGGTTCAACTATGAGGTACAGGTAAATCACCCGTGTTAACTTAGCTGATTGTTCTTCTACAAAGAAAGTCAATGTGATATCAATCATAAAATCAAAAAGGACTCAAGAATGAGGAGCATAATGAGCTCAAATAGTGAAGGGTGAAGGGTAATAAGTCCATGAAAAGTTAAAAATAACCCTAGTCAAGACATTATATATCCATCATCTTCAAGGTATCAAGATTTAAACCTAAAATGCAAAGGTTGTCGACCCAACCTAGTAGTGAGATACTTTATCAATAACATAAGTTCCATAATCTAGAGTTAGACTCACATTCTCGAATCAAGTAATGAATATATAAATTTTTTAGATATATTAATTTGATGAGGTGAGTAGGTGAGATAGAATACTTATAAACCTTAGAGGTTTATTGAATTACATATATGATGATGGGAATAAGATGGCCTAGTTATATGTAAATAAAGCTACTTATCTGGATTTACACTCATATTTGGGTAAGGATTGCCAGTAATTAGAATACTATGATGAGCCCTTGGCGAATTAAAAATATTTACTTAAATAAGGATCTCTAAGAGAAAATAATATGCAATCTAAATTATATAACCTTAAAAAAGAAAAAAAGGCCGCTATATGCATGTTGGAGACTATAATATGATAGTGCACCAACACTTGTGGATTTTGACCATTAGCTAGCTCTATTATATACCTCTTCTAAGTGATATAAATAGAATATTTTATTAATTAAAATGTGACTTAAGAGAGCGATAATTTTAAGAAAATTATATTATTAAAAATAAATTTAATTTGATTATCAATTTATTAAAATTAATAGAAAATACTTTTATCTTAACATACTTCAATTGTTCTTTATAACCCAAATAGCAAAAAACAACAAATAAAGGGAAAAATGTCACGTCCTAGTACATTTGAGATATTATATGTGAGGAAAAAATAGGATGCTATGATGTCCATAAGGGAATAAAGAAAAAAAAATCAATGGATTGGTTGACTTGTAAATTCACTAAATAAAAAAAAAGATGTTAAAGTTTTAAATATATACATGTACACTTAAATATATACAAAAATGAACTTTATAATTAGATATAAGTATTGATGATCCCTTTGCTCCTAGTCGTTTTATGGTTCTAATTTATACCTATTAACTAAGTACAATAAAATATGCCCATAAGTTAGGATCTATACTTTGTTAGAAACCTTTGCTTATACCTTATTGTATATAAAAATAATTCCTAAACTAAAAATGTAATAAAGAGAAAGTACTAAATGTATCCATCATAACACCACAAGAAGTATGAGTAAAGGAACCAACTAAACATTCACATCACATATTATATTCATTTGGCATTAATGCTTAAGCTATAAATAATTTGAAGCATAACTCCTATATAAAATAGAAGAGCGATGTCTACATATTTGGCACCTATAAGAATAATTTCCCTCTCACAATACAAAATATAGCCAAAAGAGAAGTCACCGAGAAAGAGCATCCTAGGAAACAGTTATAACTTAGTAAGTTGTATACTGTGTGTGAAAAAAGATCATTTAGATAAATATGAGCCTAGTCACATCCTCCCAATGCTAAGAAGTTAAGGAGATATGGAATATCACATCTAAGTGTGTGTGAGGGTCTCAATGTAATAAAGGTCAACTCATATGACCATGATAGGCTAGCAAGCTATTTTATCTCAATTGATTTAACTAAACTTTGATTTATGACCTTAATTTGGTTGAAATAATTTTAAAAATTAGGTTCTAACTAATTTTAAAAGCATAGAAATTAAAGAGCTTTTTCAAAATCTAATTTTGTAAATGGTCTAAATAAATGTTTATTTATCAAAATATTAATTAAGATGATGATTCCTTGGTTATTTAAATTATTTGAATACTTTTTGTTTTCAAGTAATATTTTACTCAACAATGTTACTCAAGCTATCATGACTATAGGTCAAAGCTTGAAACAAAATAGGTTTAGCCTAGTTATTGATGTGCTCACAAATTTTATCCTCATAAAATTTAATAATAAGCATGGAAATAGTCAAAATCTTTAACTATCAAACTTAAGATTGAACTAATTATGAGAACTATAAAAACTTGATAGATAGAAAAGTTTTATACATTAACAAAAAATCCAAATGTCCAAAGTGTATTGTAAGTCAAAGTAGAAATAATTTACATGAAATGGAAAAGAGTGGCCTAGAGTCATGAGCATACCAAAAATAGAAGGTGTCCAATCCTAGGGTACAATTGAACAAAGTATATATGGTATGACTAAGGCTAATAAGGCTTCCTATAAGGTAAGTCACTAAGTAGCATTATAAGAATAAAAGAAAAATCTTACTAGAATTTACTTAGCTAAAGAAGCATAATATATTAACAAATGGCTTAGCTAAAAGTATATAATTAGAATGGGGATGTTCTAGCTTAGAGGGTATGACTAATATTGGGTAAACTTAACCAAAATATTATAAACAAATAAAAGATAGATCTAATGGAAAAAAAGTATGATGGGATAATGGTAACATAGTCAAAAGGGAATAACTATACTATGGATGAACACATTAAAATAAGCATAGTAGGTTCATTATATTTCTCTATCAAAAGGATAAGACTAAGAAGGTGGGTAGTATGGTCAAAAAAGTGACCATCATACCAAGTATATATACAATTAAAAGTATATAATGATTCAAAGAAGATTTCAACTAAAAGGATATGGCTAGAGGGATGAAAAGCACAATCTTTAAAGCATAATCATACCTAAGACAAAATCTTTCAAATTGGTGTGGCCAAGTTCAAAGGAAATACTCGTTAAAATTTTATAGCTAGATTATCGAAAAAATTCAAGTGAATTAGTTTTATAGATTAATAAAATGCTTGCCAATGAGGCAAAATAAGAAGATTATAATGGTCTCTAAAAATGGCTCGGAGTAGGTTTTACAACATCTAATGTCATTGGGGTTTTAAGGGAACTAGGTTTAATTAAATTAGGATGTTGTGTAGGTCATGATAATAGTTTTTATCCCCTACTGGCTAACTTACTGATAATTCTTTGGTTTTAAGTATTTAAAATATTATTAAATAATTCAAATTATTTAAGAACATTGGAAATATTTAAGAATTTTTGGAATTCTTAAAATATTTCCAAAATTAGGTTGAAGTTATAGCCATTGATTTGAACTTTCATATCTTTTAATGTTCAGACTCAAATAAGAGGTCAAAGTTAATGTCACCCTATTTCTTAATTATAGAAATAATTAAAGAAGTTCTAATTAGGAAAATTTGGAGGAATAATCAATTTAAGTTCAAAGTTGATAGACTTGACGTCCAAATGTCTCTAATTAACATAGGATGCATCCCCAAATATTAGAAGTATTTTTGGGAAAAAAGAATATTATTCATATTTATCGCCTAAGTGGTTAAAATAATGAAAAATATTAAATATTTCATAAAAATTTCTAAAATGTTTAGGGATGTCCAATGCTAATCATTTGAAATTAATAAACTTAAGTTAAGCCTAAACTAACTTATCTAATTGAAAATTATATTTTTTATTATTATAAAATGGTTTTCTAACAATGAAAAATACCTAACATGCAATGCGTATGTTCATTAATGCTTATGTAACCTTGGCATATGGTCATGCTTTTGAAATGAAAATTACCAATTATTTTTAGATTTTTTTTCTTTAAAATTTATTTAATATTTCTTTATTTATTATGTAATATAAATAAATACGAAAATCTGAATAATTTAGAATATTTTTAGACATGCATACCATAATGTATTTACTCGAAAAACATGTGTTGGTTGAGTCAATAAAGCATGAGAATTAATTTTTCTTAATTCTCCTATTTTTAATATTACAAAATTCGGATTTATAAATTACGAAATAAAATATTGACCTTTATGATCTTTGAAAAATCATGTAGATGCATTAGTTTCATGATATGACATGCTAAAACAACCCCCTATTCCATTAGGATATTTAGAACATATATTTAAATAATTAAAGTAAATATTATTTTAATTATAAAATATAAAGTTATCATAAAAAAAATCCAAATAAATTAAGTTAGGCTTAAAAAAGCCATATAAAATACTGATAAACATGCCAAGGTTATATGCAAGCATCAAGCGCAAAATATCAAGCTAAGAAATAATATAATTTTACTAAAAAATTCAAATGCTTTATGAATGGCCAAGCCAGACATTAAGGAATGTGTAGGATGACTCATATAATGTCTCGAAATTAATTTAGAGTTTTTCAATTTGTTGAATCTTTAATTAAAAAGAATGGTGTAAATTATTATTTTTTTATGAATCAAACATATTAAATATGATAAATAAAATCTCAAATACTTCTCAGATATATAAGAAATTAAAAGAAAAATCCCCAAAATTTTGAAAAATTTTAAAGTTAAAATCTTTGTTAGTACGATTTTTAAAAAATGATTTTAGTACTTCAAGAAATCCGAACAAGCAATTATTGCATGATTCATTATGTCATCAAATTTTATGAGAACTTACCAGAGCCTATTTAAGCTCTCTTATGAGCGGGAAACGTTAAAATAAAATTAGTATGTTAATTAATTAAAATAGGGAATTAATGATTGAATAAAATTAACATATTATATTTCTAGCTCTCTTAAGCTCACCAAATTTCATGGAATTAATTGGGTTGGAATCATGGAAGCCTAAGCTTGAATCCGTTGGGTTTAATTTAGCTTGTTGTGACCTATGGTCGACCATAAACTAAATTATTCTCAGGGTTCCTTTTTAATTTTCCAAGCTGCATGAGCTTCCAGTGCTCGAAGCAAAGTGTGTCACCTAATGTTAGGTGACAAGACAAGAAACCTCTCTTAGATAGACCTGGGATGCCCAAGTTTCTCTTTGTTAAATGTTGTCGAGAAAGAAAATTCCAATTGCATTGGCAGCAGCTCACTGATAGTCATTCGGGGAGGCCTAAGGCTCGTCAAACCTTCAGAAGGCTTGATGAAGAAGGCGAGAATAGAGCTCAGAACTCAGTTCCCTTTGGTTGTTTTACAAAAATAGCTATTACACCAAAAATTATACCTGGTATAGAAGTTAACACTCTTAATGGTTGAATCACTTGCAAAGGTTAAGGTCATAGCCAAAAAAGGTTGCCAAAAAGAAAAAAAACTAAAAGAGACAGCTATAGTTCACGGAAAAACTAACTTGCTCACTTAGCACATAAGCTATATATCTGGAAATATGATTAAACAACAAAGTATGATTAATACAAAAAAGAGGACTCACCAACTTGATCAATACCATCAGCCCCAGACATATCAAAAAATAACTGATATACAAGTGATAGATAGAAATCATGCAGCAGCAACAACCCAGCTACAAGTGATAGATAGAAATCGGACCAAACATTGCTCAGGTCAGCCAAAAGCTAAAGCAGAACAACTGGAAAATTGTCATTGGACTCAAAAAACACCTTAGTAACCACATAAACAAGAAGAAAGGAACCCAAACCACTAGCCAAATTCACCAAAAAATAATAATAAAAAAAAATTTCCAAACAACATGAAGGATTCCAGCACAAACTCCCAACTATATTGCACAAATACACAATGCACCAGACCACGCAGAAACAAAGACCCAAAATCCATAACAGCCAACAAAAAAAACCATCTATGTAAGTCAACAACAAACTAACATAAATAGTAAAACAAACAAGACCACCACAAACCATAAAATAAACCATAGGCAGCAAAACCCAAACAGAGAACACCAAGCTAGGTGGACAGAACATAAGGTAGACCAAAACATTCCAACCTAATCAAGCCTCTTAGCATTCCATGTAAAGAATGCTCATAAAACTCTGTAAAACCATTTAAGTTACGACCAAATTTAGCTAAGTAGTTAGCCATAACATTACCCTCACGTAAAATATGGAAAATATAAAATGAAATGAAATAAAGCCAATGTTTTATATCTCTAATCATATAAAAATTAGCTGGACTGGTAATAATATTACCCTCAATATAATGAAATAGAAGTATAACATCCACATCAATCCAAACATTAGAGATAACTAAGGAAATGTACAATTGAAGACTGTAAAGAAGAGTTCAACCTCAGCCTTAATAGCAGTGCTAGCATTACCACAACTCGCAAAGGCAACAATAACTTGACCATTAGGATCACAAATAATACCACCATAACTAGCATTCAAATGGTTAAAAGAACCATCAGTTTTATGCTTAAAATAACCATGACGAGGCTTCAGTCATCTAACAACTCTATCTTTGATAACAGAAGAAGATAAAGGGAAAGATAAGCAAAAATCCACCGCAACATGATAAAAGCCTTTGAATGAGTTCACTTTCACTAAATTAGCACAAACTGATGCAAAATTTTATCCTTGACTTTAGAAATAATGCTTAAAGCATTCATTTTAATTTTCTCATGCTTAGACTCATTCCTACTCCTTCGCAAAAACCAACAGATAATGATGGGTAAAATATTCCTAATATGGCCTTGGGTAGGAACAAACCAATCATTAAGAATATTAGAGATAGATGTATAATTACCAGAAGGCTGAACATTAAACATGTCAAAATATAACCAAACTTGCATAACAATAGGGCCTTGAATAATAACATGATTAAGGTTTTCAATGTGGTAACAACACTGGCATTTTAAAACAATATAAAAACATTTTTTTAATAAAATAGAATCAAGAGGCAAATAATTATTCAAAATCCTTCATATAAGAATAGAATAAGAGGATGGAATGCTATAGTGCCAAATAGTCGAATAAAGCAATGCTTTAGGATGAACTTTTTTGATAGAATTCTAAACTTGCTAAAGAGCAAACTTACCATCACTAAAAAAGATTGAACAAAATGCAATCCTCATTATCCAACTGAAAGGGAATATTGAGGATAAGATTAACAATAAAATCAGGAACATAATCAACAAGAAGATCAACATTCCAAACCCCATTATCAAAAAAATCCTTGAATTTGCAAGCAGAAGTGAATATTACAAGCCCCCAGACCCCATTAGATAAATTTCTCAGACTCCAACTTAATGAAGTACAACCTTTTCAATTAAAAGAATCACGTTGTTTAAAATAACAATTTAGAAGGTGTTTACCAGCACAATATTTAGAGACAATAAAATAAGCCCACAAACTTTTCTTAGATCTTAAAGCATACCAAAGTTTGTGGAAAACATCTTGAGACATATCTTTCAAGATCTTAAAACCTACTCTACCTTCCTCCTACTTGTTGACCTTATTTTCACTTACACCCTAGATCAAAGGGGTTGACTTGGTCAAATTGACCAAGCCATGCCCCAAAACCCCTCCCCTTGGATTTAGTGGGTCAAACCAGGTCTACTGAGCCTAGACTCAAGCCTTGGGTCAACCTTGTTGACCAGGTCGACCCAGGTTGACCCAACTAGCCCAAATGGACCTGTTTTGGATTCTAATCAATTTCAAATCCATCTTTGACTCAACCCGCACCTACTTAGGTCAAATTAACCATGTTGATTGAGTCAACCTTTGACTTGGTCAACCCTAGTCCTACATGGTCAAATTTGACCTATTTAGATCAAATTCACCCCATTCAATGCATTAAACGCATTCCAAACTCTTCCCTTGAAACCCTAAGATAATCCAAGCCGTTGATCAAGAGCCTAAGTCTATAAATATAGATGTTAGGGCTTCTTGAAGAGGACTTTTTGCTTGATCTCTCTCCCCAAGTTCTCCAAGCTTGAACCCTCTCATGTGTGAGCTCCCCTAGACTCCCTCCACTTTTCCCAAGCCAACCCGTTGTCAAACACCCGCTGGCAGCGAGATCTCCAATGAACCGAGACCAAATCTCTTCCAAGGTGATTTCCCGTCGATCCATCGCATTTTGAACCATGATTTCCTCTACAAAAAGGAGAGTGGACAGTCTACAAGTGCAACAAGCCCAAGATCTCCTGAATCTATTCATTGGATTAAGTAAAAATGGAAACCCTAGCTTAAGACACTTAGGGTTAAATAACTTCTCGTATAGTGCATTTCAAGATGCGTTTTTCATCCCCCATGAATGCTTTTCATCACTAGGACCTGTGCTTATAATTTTATTAAATTTTATCATGTGGATCGAGAGAATGAAGCAAAATATGGGTTTATGGTTCAGTTTACATAACCCGAGCATTACGTAAGATGCGGATGATTGATCGTGCGATAAACGGTCCGGATCCATCCGTTCTGCGGTATTCGTCCAACCACGGATCCGATCCCATGCGAAGTTACTCTGTCTGGCTCGATCCGAACCGTTGATCCATTTCAGCGGAGGATCTGACGGCTATGGGAGGTCGCCTACATGGCTAAGTGAAGCTACGTCTTTGGTAATGATTGCTGCAGTCAATGTGCCAATGATTGCTTGTGGTGCAATCATCGCGCTGCCGCGCAATCATTGGATGCGAACCGCTGATCCAATCCGAGCCCGCCATGCGTCCCGACCGTCTTTTTTTTATCTAAATTAATTTTAAAATCTATTTTAAATGTTTTTTAATTCAAAAAACTTCCACAATTAGTTTAAAATTATTTTTAAATTAAAAAAATACATATTATATATCAAAATTTTTGGGATTTAATTTCCTTTCATTTAAAATTAAATTACTTTAAAATTTATTATATATTTTAGATTATTTCAAAAACTCTTATTTTTAAATATTTATTTAATATTTAATTTAATATCATATTAAATAGTTTAATAATTAAAATTTTCACATTTTTATATTTTAAATAAGTAAATAATTATTTTAAAATATATTAGTTTAAAATATTAATTCTATTTCAAATTATTTTAATTATTAAATTTTTTTAATTTTTAATTAATAGTTAATTATAAATATTTAAAATATTTTATAAAAAAATTTAAAATTCTATTTTAAAATGTATTTATAGTTTCAAAGAAATATTTAATTTATTTTAACCTAAAATTTAATTTAATATTTAATTATCTTAAATAATTTCTAAATATTAACATATAATTAATATTTAAATAATGTCTACAATTTATAATTTTTTAAATAATAAAAAATATTTTATTTTCTTTTAAAAAAAATTAGGGAGTTATTTCCTTTGATATATATACTTTTAAATTAACAAAAAAAATTCTTTAATTTTATTTTAAATATTTTATTTAAATAATTAAATACTTAATTACCTAATTAATAATTAACTAATTAATATATAAATATTTTATAAATCATAAAAAATTTACATTCTTAAATTAGTTTTCAAACTTCAGATAACTTTAATATTTAATTTAATATAACTTAATAATTATTTTAAAATATTAATTATTTTAAATTACTTTAAATTCTCTTCAAATGTATTAAATTTTAAAAATTCATAATTAATTCATTCTAAATCAAAAAAAATTGTATAATACCTTAAATTTTTTTATAAAATTAAATACTTTAATTTCAAATTACTTTAAGATACTAAAACTATATTTTCCTTAATTAATTATTTATTATTTAATTACATGTATACTTAAATATTATTTAATAAATAATATATTAAGTATTTTTAAATTAAAAACTTATTTTAAACTTACTTTTAAATTTTCCTTGGGTGACTAGTGGATCTCTCATATATATATATATATATATATATATATACATTGAACTACTTTTAATTACTTTATTCTTAAACTTATGTACTTGTATTTTAATAGATATGCATATTTTAAAATATTTTAAAATAATACATATATTAAACCCCTTAATTTTGAGAGATTTGCCTTTTTGAAATTTTAAACATGTATATTGCATGTTAATAGAATTCATGGGGGAGGATTAGTGAATGATTGGACTCCGGTCATTCACTAATCACCTCGTTAATCCTATTTAATTATTTTTTATTATTCTTTTACATGTGTAGGATGCACGAGCACTTAGTCTAGGCTCTCCTAGTTCTAAGGACATGGTGTGTTATGATATGTTTCATTTCCATTTATGTTACTCTAAGGGTTAGTGACTAACACTTGATTTAAACCAATTTAACCTAGTGATACCCTAAGGACAGTAATTAAGGATCCGTCTAGCAAATTTAGAGAAATTCTAAGAGCCAGGATACACCTTTGATTGAAATTAGACTTGAACCATTTGAACTTAGTGATATCTAAAATTCCCTGAAATTTTAGCGATCTTTAAACCACTTATTTAACAAACCCTAATTCACCCTTTAAATAAGCCCTCATAACTTCAAAAAATTCTAATAAATTAAAATTAAATCCAAAAATTACAGTAATACATCAAACTCTTCAAAATTCTATTCCTAATCTCAAAAAATTGAAAGCCCCTTAATTGGACTTCAATTTGAATATTAGATAATTTTAATTAAAACCCACCCTTTAAATTAAATTAAATAACTAAAAAATTATCAAAAATTCCAAATTTTCTTCAAACACTTGGGAACCCATCCATGGGTCATTCCTGACCTTTGGAGGTGATTCCATGAGGTTTGGAGCTAATTTGGATGAAAATCCCTAAAATAACCCTTAATTAAAAAATTTTTAATAATTCATTAAATACCCAAAATTTGAAAATTCATAACAAATTCCAGAAAAACCCAAATAGAGTAAACTAAAAGGAATTCAACTTTAATTAAAATCTAGTATTTATTAAAAATATCAACTTTCCAAAAATCAACCTAATTTAAAAAGTCAACTCCTCGATTAATTATAGTCCAATAACTAGGGCCCAAAATTTCTAAAAATTTTAACTTTATATGAAAAACTTTAAATCCAGCAAACTCAAAGTTTAATTACTCCTTGTAAGGTCTAATATTTAATAAAAATATTAGAACTCCAAAACCTAGCCTATTTCTAAAAGTCACCTTTTATACCCCTTTAACTCAGCGGATAGGCGGACCCCATACCTTCTAAAACTCGTTAATTCAACTTAAACTTCAAACAATATTACCCTAAGCATTAAAATTGACCAACCAACTAAATTTAATAAAAAATGGACCCCAAAACATTAATATTTGAACCTTAATCAAAACTCATTTTTGACCATCAATAAATTAGATCACAAATAACATGATCTAATTACCAGATACAGGACACATCCAAAACCACATAGCCTACTACACATACATAGAATTATTTACTAGGGCACTACTTCTAGTTTTAAGCTAGGCTGGTATTTTTTCTGCTTCCTGTGATGTGACGCTTTTGCATGTGGCACATGTGTTGATTTTTTTTTGGTTTGCTATGATTATCGCAGTGAAGATGAGCTTTAATATTGCATTTTCTTCATGATATATTGTGCAATAGATTACCCATAGGTGGGGGGTGATCTTGATACTAATGATATTTTATACAGGTGGCCATGCTCATGCAGCGCTCATAAAGGGGGCTATAAATAATAAATAATAATCATATAAATATTTGCTACAGGTACTTCAGCCACTTAGCCCCAAAATAAATAAGAGCATGGCCAAGTGTGGCTGGCAATGAGTACTTTACTTTCTATATATAACTGCTTGGAATTTTTTATTTTAACTGCTTAGGATAACCACGCAGGAGAGTCTAGATTTTCTTTTTGATGATGTAATTTTTATGTGATATATCGAGTTGTGAATGTCTTCAAAAATGAGGTATTTTACGTATAAGGGATCCAAAGGGAAAAGAGAACCCCCTTACGAGGAATTTTTTTTCATTTGGGTACCCTTCTAAAGGACGAACCCTACGAAGTCCGAAGAAGACATTCTAAAGGAGAGCTTGAAGACAAAGACAAAGTCAAAATACCTCATTTTTAAGACTTGCATCATTCAGTAGGATTAGAATCCAGGATGTTGTTGGTGGGGCCTAGCCACCATTACTTTTCTATAGACCCTGGGTTGTACTTATATGGCACTTGCCATGGACTTTCTTTTTACTCTGGTGGATATATTTATATTGATGTGTTTATTTTATTTGCACCATAGAAATGGCTTATTTTTCATAGGTTACTTTATTGCATATGTGTGAGCCTTATTTTGCTAGGCTCTTTAGGGATAAAACTTTTTCTACTCGTAACTAAAATTTAAGATTTTAAGAATTAAATAACATAGAAATCTAACAATCTAGGGAATAGCCAGAATCATCCTGGGTCACATGCATATTAACGTATCCTATCTTTCTTCACTTTAAGACACTTTCCTACTTACGGGTAGAGTTCAGATAATCTAACCTATGAGGATGAGCTGCTGAACTTGGGAAGCCTAGTCGCTGCTGAACCAGGGAAGCCTAGTCTTCTAAAAAAATATTTTTTAAGCCTTTTTTTTAAAAAACATTTTAAGCATTCATGATTTGGAGATTTCAACTAGCATATGTTGCATTAAAAAACTAACTAAAAATTAAAATTTGATTGCATTAGTTTTAGGAGCATAATGTCCTTCATAAGTATAATGTCACTTAGGAACCCCTCAGATGTTGGCCTTAATTTTTAAAAACTCAGCCACCCACCCATCTTTCATAAAGACCGCACAGCACGAATTTTATATGACTAGGTGGTTAGTTGGCTTTTCTTTTTAGGCAGGATATAAGTCCAAGATACATTAACTAGGATACGGGTGTTAATGTTATGTGTAGAATACTAAACCCACTATAGATCTAGGATTCAAGGCTGCTCCCATTGGTGTCCCATAGTATGCCTCATTGGTGGGTAGGTCCTCTATCCTTCAGAGGTTATAAATCTCGCATATCCACATCATATGGATGATACCACCTCTATCATTCTCTCTTGCATGCTCAGAGTGCAGTGATGACTTTTTTTCTAGTTTCTTTTCATAACCTTAGTTTTTTCGGATGATGATGTGAGTTGGGTATATTGACTAAGCCAAGTTGAACCTTTCTTTCCCTTTGAGTAGGAACTTCCTAGTCTCCCCCTATGTACAAATCTCATTTGAGAGAATAATGTAGGATCCTTAATTGAGAGTCTTCTTAGGCCTCGTCTTAAGATGTAGTTAACCATAAGGGCTTTGCGCTCGTGGGAAACTAAATCTCACATCAAATAAATCTTACTCGAGCTGATGTATCAGGTGGGGGAAACCCTGTGGCTCTGATCAGGTCATGCATATTATTACCCATTAATGTGCGTAGGCAAGAGCTGCTATCATTAATGGTTAATCATATATATGATCTAATTTGCCCTACCATTGGCCCGCTGGCGAAGAGCACAAAGGCCTCCAACTATTTTGTCCTATGGGATAGTACAGTCATACCCTTTGTAACTCTATTCCCCTACCAAGCAGTATCCTTTCGAAGGCCCACAAGTTTCTGGCGACCACGGTGGGACAAGTTTCTCTCTCCATCTTTGGATTCTATATTTACCTTTCTTATGTGTAGTCTAGGATTGGTACTATATAGAATAGGTCTATCCTACTCTTAGCTAGGGTTTTCCTTAGTTAGGTTTGTTTCTCTTTGGCTAGGGTTCTCCCTAATCAGGTTCTTTTATTTATGGCCTATCAAGCCATTTTGTCCCTTATCTATCCTCCTTCTTTTCTTGTGATATCATCTATAACTAATTATTTTAAATCTCTTTTATTCTTTAATTGGCAGACATTTCCATTACATCCTTTATTCCTTCTATTATTTTCCATTTTGGTTCTAACGTATGGGTGACACTCCCTAAGTCCCTGCTGACTAGTCCTCCCGCTGGAGGAATCACTTTTGGTTCCTTCACTGACTTGGCCTTTGTCACTCTTGGCGGGCTAACCCCTTCTGAGGTCTCCTCCTTTTCTCATCCCTAGAGGAGAAACCACGTAGCCATACGCCCTTTTATGGCTTCCTGTTGCTCGACATATAGCTCGAGCACCTCCTTGTCCCACTCCTGTTCGTGTGCAGCTAGTGCACCTTGTGGTTAGGCAGCTAGTGCTTAGACCACTCCCCGTTCAACCTACTCATCCAGTGGTCGGGCGACCAGTGCCTACCGTGCTAGTTGTTCAAATAGCTCTGGCCCCTCAATGCTGGCAGGCAATAGTCACCCCTCCTATTGCTCCAGTGGAGGTCGCTCATGTTTAGGTTCCCCCTCCTTCTTCCTCCTCTAGGAAGAGGGGTGCTAAGATCGATCCTCGTTCACCTTCTTCTCGTCAGGCTTGCATTTTTGCTTGGCTTTCTCACATGAAAATCATCGAGAAGGTCCCGGCACTTCCTGTCCATATAGCTCCTATTCCCCTAGTCCTTCAATCAATGGGTTCAGACTTAGCTTCATTCTTTACCTCCGGCCTTAGGAAAAGGGCCCAAAGAATAGAAATAGGAGACTATGATTAGATATATCTAAGACAACCAGATAATAGATAGTAGATTTAGTGGCTTAGCAGGAGCCGGTTCAGGAGATGATGGTCCCCTTACAACAGGAGCCACACTCATCTTCAGTTATACAGACCCCTGAGGTTGTAGTTACACCTAAGATAGAGGAAGTCTAGGGTGGATACTTTTCTTTGTTGACACATAGTGGTGATGAGGAGGACATCGCTCACATCACAGCGGCCCCTCCTGTTACTACTACTCTTCCGTACACTAGGGTCCCCAAGGATGATGTTGCTCGAGCCCGCACTTGAAGAATTTCAAGCATCATCCGCTTAGCATGAGGTAGAGGGCCTATTAGCAGGGAGAAGTTACTCTACTAGATTTCTCAGGTGCATGTTTAGCTACAGAGGCAGTCCCTTAGATAGAGGTACCAGTGGTAAAGAAGATAGCCACCCCATTAGTAGACTAGTGCAGTTCCCCCAGTTAGACCTCAGTCAGGTGTTCCCACTATGGGATGACACCCACATCATCATGGATGTAGACCGCAGTTAGAGCTTGCCCAACCCTAATATAGCTCAGCTGTTATATCCCCTCCTCTAGAGCTAGAGGCCCCTACTAGGTCCCATCACAGTAGATGGGTATGGAGATGATAATATGTAGACTCTCCTGTCAAGGCAGTATAGTCAGTTATGGTAGTTGGACAGTTAGAGATAGTTGCTCCTTTAGGATCAGAGGCAGTTCCAATGGTTTGTAATACTTTGGAAGATATTGATGATGTTGTTCCCCTTGATAGTTCTCTAGTCTAAGTAGAGTCAGCCCCTATTCTTAGCCCCCATAGAATCTCTTCTATTATGGAGCTATACATGAAGGCTTTTTGTTAGACCCTCTTTAAGGAGGACTTACTCGAGGAGGAGTTAGATGGTGATGTACCTATACACCGGGTGTGTGTGATCACTAGATGAGGTCTTTCAAATGAGTAGAGAGAGTTAGATGATGATGATGAGTAGGGAGAGGCTGAAGTAGGTGGATCTCACTGATCAGTTGAGATAGATGCCATAATTCTATAGTTATAGACTCATATGGCATAGATGGCTAGAGCCATGGTGGTGATGTTGCTCAGTTGACAACACTAGGGGTCATACCCTAAGTTAGGGGTGTAGATACTATTATTACATCCAAGGATGAGCCAGTAGTACCACCTATGGTAGCACTAGACCTTGTAAGAATGGACAGGGTCCAGAGAGAAATTCTAGTCCACACTAACTACCTTCACTACCCTAGCCCAAAGTTAGTCAGTGCAGTTATCAGCCGAGCAAATTCAGGATTTGATAACGTAGAAGGTTAAGCAAGTCTTTTCCTCTAGGAAGTCTAAAGAGGTAGTTAGCATGGGGCATCCTTACCCAGTAGAGTACGAGCAGGAGCTTCACCCCCTAGTTTTATCCCTCCATGATTTGGGTTTTTGATGGGTTTGGGAACCCAAGGCAGCATGTGGCTTAATACCGGGCCATTTATTACAATATAGAAGGGAACAATGCTTTGATGTTGAGACTGTTTGTCTGCAACTTAGTTGGGGTGGCATTTGCATGGTACACTGACCTCCTCAATGATTCAGTACATACTTTTATAGAGCTCAAACACTTATTTATTTAGAGGTTCATTAGTGTTGAGCATAGAGTTATAGTGGGTGAGTTAGTTGTAGCCAGGCAGCATCCCTGTGAGACTCTACCAGATTATATAGCCAGATGGAGGAACCTCAGTTTGTAGTATAAGTGTTAGTTACAGAAGCAGTATGTAGTAGAGATTTTGCTAAAGAACATATATGGCCCTATAGCACCTTACTTGAAGGATTTCAGCATTAGAACCTTTCAAAAATTGTTGACGAAGGTGATTAGTTTGCAGGATAATATACCCGATGTAGTCCCTCCTAAGGTTGAGAGTCATCCCTCATGTAGACCTCAACGGCAGGAGTCTTCAGGGGCACCTCTCCTTGGGAAAGGGGAGGTACACAATACTTATGGGCTACCAAATAAGGGCAAGAATCCCATGGTTAGTTTAGCACCACCGCAACACTCATACACACCTAGTCAGTCCATAGCTAGCACTCTCTCGAAAGACAAAGTAGATGATCAGATAGGCAGTTCAGAGTTCAGAGGCAGTTAAGAGGAGGCCTTCCCAGGCCAAGTCGATAGTTTCAAGCCTAGTGACTTCGCTAGTATTTTTTTTCTTCTTTTTCTTCTATTGTAGTGCCTACTAAGCATATTTCTTTCTCTCATTTATGTAATAAGAAAATGTATTAAAGAGAAAAGATTATTATAACTTTAGAGGGGAAACAGGACCGCTTACAGTGCTTACATTGAAGGTCGTTCTCCCTTCGATCGATATTGAAATAATAGAAGAAGATGATTCTGGCTATTTTAGCCTTGTGTTCCTTCTAACTCTACTTCTAATACTCGCTCTTTTCATGTATTACATATTTCTTGCAATGTTAATGATTCTTTATGTGATGATGAGTCTGAGTGTGATGGAGAACCTATGTTTACTATTTTAGAGGGTGGTTGTTACATGAATTAAGGAGATGAATCCGAGAACCCACTCTAGTGACTCTCCTTAGAGCCAACACAAGTCATCACCACTAAGCCAAGTAAATCTCCTATTTGGGATGTCTCTGTACAGGAAGTTCATTTGCATTCAGGGAAAGTTCCTCCACCTAGAATGGCTAAGAATGCTAAAGAAAAAGATAAAAATATTATTACCCAGCATGATGATCCTATCCCTTCCTTCTGAGAGCAGTATAAAGAGAAAGGAAAAGACCCTCAGCTAGAAGTTGATTACAATGTGTTGGCTCACTTAAGAAAAATTCCTTCCCTTCTAAGTATCTATGATACTCTAATGATGTCTTCTAACTTGAGAGAGACTCTGGTGAAAGTGCTTCTTGAACCAGAATCTTATTAAGCTTTCTTTGCTTCTGAATTTATTGGGGATGCATATTATTTGAGAGAGATATCTTGTATTATCTTTTTAGATTGAGATCTTCTCTTAGGGACTTCTGAGCATAATCGTTCCTTGTTTGTCACCGCTGAAGTTAATGGTTATGAGTTGAACAGGGTCCTCATTAACCAGGGAGCTTCATTTAACATCTTGAGTTATGAAACTTTAAAGAACCTCTCCATCGATCACTTGAAGCTTACATTCGATAAGATTATATTGAAAGGCTTTAATGACCAAAGCCAGCGCGCTCTAGGGTCTATCACCCTGCCTTTGAGGTTTGAAAGTTTCCTAACTGAGGCAAAGTTTCATATTATCGAAGCCAATACCTCGTACAAGGCTCTCTTAGGAAGGCCTTGGATTCATGAATATGAAATGGTTCCCTCTACCTTCCACTAATGTATGAAGTATATGAGGAATGATGTGGAGTATTTCATTCTTGGGGATACTCAACCTTTTACCATGCACGAGGTCTCTATTTATGATGATGCTGAGAATTACATACCTCAAAAGACTTATAGACCTCCCCCTAACCAGTCACCAGCAATACCTATTAGAATTATATAGGGTCCTACACAGTCACCTACATAGGGTCTTATATAACCACTAATGTGGGGTCCATCACAAGTTAATGTTGAGGCAGGTATTTCCACTACAAATTTGAATAGATCTCCTTTCCAATTTATAGTAGGGCATGATGTTACCTCTATTAGAGGTAGGGGAGGATGAGGTAGAGGTAGAGGTAGAGAGTCGGCTAGCCCTGAGAGAAACTTTGACACTCGAATTTCTCCTCCCTCACATCTTTACACTTCCTCTTTGACTATCAAGTCTGATTCTTAGGATGATAAGATGATTGATGTTCCTCATAATTTAGTCCCCTCACCGGCACTGAGTGCCACTAATTATGGTTCACTCCAATCTTTCTTAAGAATATAATACCTGAGGGTGGTTTAGTTGTTGATAGTGGCTCAGACAAGGAAGTAAACTCCCGACATCAGACTACTACCAAATAATCTCTTTTCCATCAAATATGTAGAATAAGAGTTGAAGATTCTCATCAAAGATCTTTTATTACTCCTTCCCTTAGGGTTGGTGGTCCACTATAGACTAACAAGCATTCTATACCTCTATTGTATAAGTCCTTTGTACCACAATGATCTAGTGAGTGTGCCTCTTTATCCCAAAGTATAGGTGCCCCATTGGGTCCTAAGAGTTAAGGTCCTATGGATACCACTATAGATAATGAGGTTACTCATGTCCCTCATTACTTTTCTCCTTTTGTGGAAGGCTGTATTGAGTGGGGAGCTGATCCTTCAACTTGGTCTGATGAATGAGCTCTACAGTGAGCTCGTGTTTGTTGAATTGATATGCCTCAAACCCAATAAGTCTTGGGTTATATTGAGAAGGATCAGTTCACTCATAACAATATTCATGCAATCTCTCATTCATACCCGGTTATTTCTCTTGCCAATGAAGAAGACCCAAATGATGTTAAGGACAGGGTCCTTGATGCTCCACATGAATTCAAAGATGGCTCGACTTCTGCCAACGATAAATTATGTGAGCTTAACGTGGGCACTGAATCAGATCCTAAGCCTATTTTTTATTGTGCCCTATTATCTGACTCAGAGGCTTAAGAATACATCAAGCTACTGTTAGAGTTTAAAGACTGCTTTGCCTGGAATTATACTAAGATGCCTGGTCAAAACCCATAGGTGGCAGTCCACATGTTAGCTATCAAGCCTGAGATTATCCCTGTTAAACAATCTCCTCATAGGATGAGATTAGAGATCGAACAACAGGTGATCACTAAAACTAAGAAGCTTATAGAAGCTGGATTCATCCGTGAAGAGAAGTATCCTACTTGGCTCGCCAATATTATTTCAGTCTGAAAGAAAAGTGGATAGATTTATGTCTGTATTGAATTACATGATTTAAACAAGGCATGCCCTAAAGATGATTTCTCCCTTCCTATCCCCGAGCATATGGTAGATATTGCTTCATCCCATAGCATATTCTCCTTCATGGATGATTCATCTGGTTACAATCAGATAAAGATGACCCCAGAAGATGAGAAGCTCACTGTATTCTATACATCTATATGTGTGTTTTGTTACAAGGTGATGCCCTTCGGTCTCAAGAATATAAGGGCCACCTATTAGTATGTTATGACTGTTATCTTCGATGAGATGATACATGAGTAAGTTGAATGCTATGTGGATAATCTCATGGTCAAAAGCAAGGTTCTCGGAGACCATCTTCGAGATCTGTGAATCACTTTTGAACGTCTGCGCTAGTATGATTTAAAGATAAATCCTTTGAAATATACGTTTGATGTCAGTACAGGAAAGTTTTTGGGGTTTATAGTTCACCACCGTGGTATTGAGATTGATCATTCCATGATCAAGGCCATAGTGGAGTTGAAGCCCCCTAAGAGCCTTACCTAGTTGAGGTCTTTCCAAGGAAAACTCACTTTTATGTTAAGATCTATCTCCAATCTTTTTGGTAGATGTCATCCTTTCACTTCCCTCATGAAGAAGGATGCTCATTTTTATTAGGATGAATGTTGTTAGGAGGCCTTTCAGAGTATAAAGTGCTACCTGATGAACCCCCTGTATTAGCTGCACCCATCCCAGGGAGGCCGTTAGTTTGTCACACTGTGGCCCTGGATGAATCCTTGGGTACACTGTTGGCTCAAGAGAATGAGAAAGGTAAGGGAAACACCCTGTACTACCTTAGTAGATGGTTGATACCTGCAAAGCTAAAATACCCAATGAAGGAAAAGTAATATTTAGCTTTGATCTTCGTGGTATAGAAGCTTAGACATTACATGCTCTCGCATAAGGTTAACTTAATTTCTCGAGTTAATCCCTTGCAGTATTTGATGACCTGTTCGACCCTCTCAAGTCATTTAGCACGTTGGTCGATGATCCTAGTACAGTTTGATATTACTTTTATCTCCTAACGCGCCGTCAAAGGATAGGCTCTAGTTGACATTCTTGCTACTCACCCGGTTCCTACTGATTCTCCATTCAATGATAATTTACCTGATGAACTAATCATGAATATGGATGAACAAGAGTCCCCTACTTAAGAGTTCTACTTTGATGGTGCATCATATGTTAAATCTTTACATCCAAATGAAACTCCCATAGTTAGGGTAGGTTTTGGCCTTAATTTTGTATTCCCTGAGGGCCACACCCTTAGATACTCTTATGGTCTTTCAGAACCTTATACTAATAATGAAGCTGAGTAAGGAGCTCTAATTCTAGGACTTGAATTGGCCATTTAGATGAAGATTATACCGGTGAAGATCTTTAGAGACTCCTAACTAATCATCAATCAAGTAGCTAGAGTCTTCAAAGTACTTAAGCCAGAGCTCTTGTCATATCAAAACAAGACAATGAAGCTCTTATATTTGATTCTTGAAGTAATCTTGGAAAAAATCCCCTAATCTGTAAATGGTAAAGTTGATGCATTGGCCAAGATAGCTAAGGAACTGGCTGGCCCAACTAGAAACCCAGTATCTTTTATTATCTAGTATCGTCAAGCCATGTGCCCCATAGACTTGTCCTCTCCTAATTAGACCCTTATAGTTCTTACTGTTGAGGAAGATTTAGACTATAGAGTCCCATTTATCGAGTATTTAAAGCATGGTTGACTCTCTGATGATCGATCTCTTGTTGCTCATATTAAAAAGAGAGTATTATCATTTGTTTATATAATAATACCTCTTATCAATGCTCTTTCAACAAAATGTGGTTGTGTTGCCTTAACAATGAGGAGGCTCGCAAGGTCATGGGTGAGATACATAAAGGGCTTTAGGGTGCTCATCAACCTGGACTAAAGATGAAATATGGAGTTAAATACCTTAGTTACTATTGGCCTACCATTATCCGTGATTACATGAAGCTCACTAGAAAGTGCCACCAGTGCCAGATTCATGGCTCAATGATTCACCAACCTCCTAATCTGCTACACCTTACTATATCATCTTAGCCATTTGAAGGTTGGGGTACGGATGTAGTGGCTCCTATTGACCCTCCTTCTTCTAAGGGTCATAGGTTTATTTTAGCTGCCACTGATTACTTCTCTAAGTGGGCAGAAGCTATCTCGCTTAAGGAAGTCAAATCAAAAGATGTGACATATTTCTTTTACAATCACATTATTTATCGCTTTGGTGTTCTGCATCGTATAATATTTAATAACAGCCCATCATTTTGAAGTACCAAAATTACTAGATTTGCCTGCCACCATAATATTAATTGGTGATACTCTTCGATCTACTACCCTAAAGTTAATGGCTTGGTATAGGCATTTAATAAGACTCTTGTATAACTAATAAGGAAAATCCTTGTGGAAAATAAGCAAGAGTGGCATTATATGTTATCCGAAGCATTGTGGGTCTATAGGACTATTTACCGTACTCCCAGTTAATCTACCCCATATACTTTGGCCTTTGGCGTTGAAGCAGTCCTCTCACTTGAGGTCGAGCTCCCCTCATTGTGTGTGGTAGTTAGCAATAATCTTTCCCATGAAGATAATGCCAACTACAGTTAGAAGAGCTTGATAGTTTAGAAGAGCTATATTTGTAAGCCTATCAGAACCTCAAACTATACACGCCCGTATGGCCCAGTAACATAATCACCTTGTTTGACCCTGTGCTTTCCAGGTTAGTGACTTAGTTCTTATCTTGCATAGGCCAATTATTTTGCGTCGTCACCGAAGTCGTAAGTTTGGGCCTATTTGGGAAGGCCCCTTCACCGTAGAACAAGTCTATGAAGGTGGCACTTACCTTCTAGTTGATGCTAATGGTGCCCACCTTATGCCTGTCATCAATGGGCAATCCTTAAAAAGTATTATGCTTAAGTTTTGCATATCACTGGGGGAGCTTCCATACCACCTGTAAATATCCCTCTATATATGTACCCCCCTGAAAGGATCTTTCTTACTTTTCAGTAGTCTGTGTGGCCACGATGATTTATCCTCTACCACACGATGTTCATTACGAAGAGTATAAGGCTATCCTTGAAAGGTGATACACTAATACACCATAGGAATATTTTTGCTTATATTGGTTCATGTCAATCACATTAGTACTAGTGCATAGAACCCTCGATTCATCTTCCCCTTGTAGGGTTTAGTCCCCCCCAATTTCACTTGTCACCCCCAAGTGTAGTCTGGGTTATCAAAACTAACATACGTTATCTCTTGGATTACTCTCGTTCCTCTAGTGTAAATCATATGATTCATGTATATACAAGCTTTATGGTTTGTTTAGCTCAGTATAGACTTATGGAATTCATATACCTTTGAATCTACCATACATTTTAGACTCCCTAGTTCACTTGTTATCTCCAAGTGTGGTTTGGGACATCAAAACCACTAGCTCAAACTCATTTGTGGTATGTGATACTGGGTCCATACCAACCTATGTCAATCAGGTGTGGTGATGTTGACCCACTATCCCTCTGTGAATTTCTTTCTCCTATTAATTTTATTATAATAGTTTTGCCCCCGAGTTCATTCATATGAGTTAAATGTGGTCTTGGATATCAAAACCCTTAACTTAGATCCCTTAAGGGATGTGATAATGGGTCCATACCAACCTATGTTATTCAGGAATGATAATATTGATCCACTATCCTAATATGGATTTCATACATTAATTTTGTTGTAATTGTGCTCCTTAGTTCATTCACATGAGTTGAAGGTGGCCTGGGTTATCAAAGCCAATATTTCACTTCTTTACAAGATCCTGTAAAATCTCTCTCTCCGTAATTTTATTCATGAGGCAAATATGGCCTTGGTTATTAAAGCCAACCATATCTCCCCCTCCTTATGTTCCAATCATTAGAGGATATTTTTATACTAGGAGTAACTCATGAAAATAGTAAACGTTCTCTCTACCATGTGTTGTCTTTGACAGTATGAGATGCGCCCAATATATGATTGTGAATAGCTAATAAAAAAATTATATACGAAAAAATGCATGATGATAATAAAATGAGAGAAGCTCCTAGTTGAGCAAAACCAGTTGCCCTTATCATAGGTAGAACCTAACTTTACTCTCTAAGAGCTCAAGTTCCAAAAAAAACATCTCTTTTCCACCCCTTTTGAAGCGTCTCAGTGATCTCTTCGGGGATGACCCTACACTTCCTTTTGTCATGATTCTTTGTGATTCTCATTATCTTTTTTGGTGATGTGGCATGTCTTATCCTAGGTGTTAGCATCACTTGCTTGTGGGCTTCGATTTTTAATGCTTAAAGATCAGCCCCTTTTTGCTCTCTTTTAGCAACCCATTCTCCCATTCATACCCTACTCTTAGCCATCATAGTAGTTTTATGGGTGTGAGGTCATTACTATCACTTCCCACAGGGTCCCACCAGTTGGTGTGAGTGTTACCCCTGATGATCTTTTGATGATTATTGGTTATATTCGTAGTTACTATCCTCGGTGGCGAGTGTATCCTCTCGCTACCTCGAGTTGTTTCCCCAGCGATGGTGTAATACATCTAGTCTTAGGTGTTAGCATCACTACTTTAAGAACTTTGATTTCAAGCAGAAGATTAACTTCTTGGCTTCTTTACCAACCTACTCTCTTATCCGTACCCTACTCTTAACTACTAAGGTAGTTCTACGGATGCATTGATGTTATTTTCACTTCCCGCAAGGTCCCACCAGTTTGTGTGGGTATTACCGCTGTGAGCTTTTGATGATTATTGATCCTTTCCATAGTTATTATCCTTAGTGGTGAGTGTTTCCCCTTATTACCTCGATCTATTTCCCTGTGTGTGATATAGTACATCATGTCTCAAATGTTAGCATCACTTCCCTGAGAGCTTTGATTGTCTAGCTGAAGATCAACTCCCCAGTTTCTTTTGGCGACCTATCTTCCCATTCATGCCCTACTCTTAGCTGTCACAGTAGTCCTATGGATGTGTTGAGGTCATTTTCACTTCTGATAGGGTCCCACTTATTTGGTGTGGGTGCTACCACTATAACCTTTTCATGATTTTTGGTCCTATTCATAGTTATTATCTCGATGAAGAGTGTGTCCCCTTACTACTCCAACATGTCTCCCCGTTCGTGATATAGTACATCATGTCTCAAATGTTACTATAACCTCTTTGTGCGCATTAATTTTCTAGTAGAAGATCAGTGCCCCCCCATTGGGAGCTAAATCTTGGCTACCAGAGAGGTCCCTTGGACGTGTTGATGTTATTCTCACTTCTTACAGGGTCCCCATCAGTTAGTATGGGTTCACACACTGTAGTTCCTTGATAATTATTTCTCCTTGGTATAGTTTCATTCTCTTAGCGAGCATGTCCCCTCGCTACTTCAATTATTTCTCACATGGAGTGAGCTCATCCTACTCACACACTGCTGATGGCGTATCTCTTTCTATTCTCTATCGAGGCATTAGTCTAACGCTTCCCCCCCCCCCCCTTTCATGTGATGTTAGTGTTGCCTAAGAACTTTTGCTAGCATTTGGATACTCCATGGCCTCGACAATTTGTCCTCGACTACGTGGTAACCAAAATGCTAGCTCGGGATTCCTTAGATAACTTTTCCTTTGGAGTGCTTCCATTGTTGAGGTGATTTTTCTCTTTTGTTCCTCTATTTTGTTATGGTCAGGCAGACATCAAATTTTGTGGCTTCTTTATTTATTGTTTCGATATGGAAAAGAAAGTATTGAGTCACCCTCATCCACTATTTTAATATGGTCAGGTGGATGGAGGATCCTATCACCTTCTATTCTACTGTTTCAGCTATTCTGTTGTTTCGATATGGTCAGGCAGATAGTTGTTTTACTTCCATACTTTGACTCCTTACTCACTATTTTGATATGGTCAGGTGAGTATTGAGTCTTCCACATTTATTATTTTGGATATGGTTAGGCAAATGTAGAACCTTACCTGGTTGGGTGCCCAACAGAGTCCCTAGGAGGCATACCCCACCACTCTTTGACTCGTTACTCACTATTTCTATATAGTTAGGTGAGTATTGAGTCGTTCACATTTGTTATTTCGATATGGTCAGGCAAATGCAGAACCTTACTTGGTTAGGTGCCCAACAGAGCCCTTGGGAGATATACCCCACCAACATTTCACTCCTTACTCACTGTTTTGATATGGTCAGGTGAGTATTGAGCCGTTCACATTTACTATTTTGATATGGTCAGGAAAATGTTAAACCTTTCTTGGTTGAGAGCCTAACAGAGTCCTTAGGAGGCATACCTCACCACCCATTTACTCTTTATTTCACTATTTTGATATGGTCAGGTGAATATCAAGTTTTCTACATTTATTATTTTGATATGATCAGGTGAATATCAAACTCCCTTTTAATTATCTTTTTGTTTCGATATGGTCAGGCAAACATTAAATTTTGTGACTTCTTTATTTGTTATTTTGATATGATCAGGAAAGTAATGAGTTATCCCAATTCACTATTTTGATATGGTCAGGTGAATGTGGGATCCTTCCACCTTCTACTCTACTGTTTTGATATGGTCAAGACGGTAGCTAGTTTACCTTTTTTTACTCTGGCTCTTTATTCATTGTTCTAATATAGTCATATGAGTATTGAGTCACCCCATTCACTATTTTGATATGGTCAGGTGAATGCGGGATCCTTTTACCTTATATTCTTCTATTTCGATATGGTCAGGCAGGTAGTCTGTTTACTTTACCCTTTTACTCTTTATTTCACTATTTTGATATGGTCAAGTGAACATCGAGTTGTCTACACTTACTATTTCAATATGTTTAGGTGGAAGTGAGAACCCCTTTACCTTCGCTTTCTTCTCTATTCAGCCCTTACGAAAGTTAAGGCAGATAGATGATCTACCTACTTCCCCTTTCTTTGGTGATCCTCTATATGTTCCGTATTTAACATCTCTTATCACATCTGATCAACACCAATAGGTGTGGTTCACTAGTTGTTCGTCTCCCCTGTTGGGGGTCTATTTGTTGACCTTGTTATCACCTGCACCCTAGGTCGAAAGGGTTGACTTGGTTAAATTGATCAAGCTAGGCCCCAAGAACCCTACCCTTGGATTAAGTGGGTCAAACTAGGTCTACTGAGCCTAGACCCAGGCCCTGGGTCAACCTGGTTGATAAAGTCAACCCAGGCTGACCCAACTAGCCCAAATCGACCTATTTTGGATTTTAATCAATTTCAAATTCATGTTTGACTCAACCCCCCACCTACTTAGGCCAAATTGACCATGTTGACTGAGTCAACCTTTGAATTGGTCAACCCTAGCCCTACATGGTTAAATTTGACCTATTTAGGTCAAATTCCCCCTATTCCATGCATTAAACACATTCCAAACCCTTCCCTTGAGCCAATCCACAGCTAAAGAGCTCAATCACCTCCTAATTAACCCTAAGGATAATCCTAACCATTGATCAATAGCTTAAGTCAATAAATATAAATGTTAGGGCTTCTTAAAGAGGACTTTTTGCATGATATCTCTCCCCAAGCTCTCCAAGTCTGAACCCTCTCGTGTGTGAGCTCCCTTATACTCCCTCCACTTTTCCCAAGCCAAACCCACCGTCAAACACCGACCGGCAGCGAGATCTCCAGCGAACCGAGTCCAAGGTGATTTCCCATCGATCCACACGTATTTCAAAATGTGATTTCTTCTACAAAAAGGATCATGGACAGTTTACAAGTGCAACAAGCCCTAAATATCCCGAATCTATTTATTGGATTAGGTAAAACTCAAACCCTAGCTTAAGATGCTTAGGGTTAAATAACTTTTTATACAGTGTGTTTCAAGATGTGATTTTGGTCCCCCCATGAATGCTCTTCATCCCTAAGAACTGTGTTTAAATTTTCATTAAATTTGATTGTGTGGATCGAGAGAACAAAGTAAAATATAGGTTTATGGTTCAATTTATGCAACCCAAGCGTTATGTAAGATCTAGACCGTTGATCGTATAATCAACAGTCCGGATCCGTCCGTTCCATAATATTCATCCAACCGTGGATGTGATCCCTCATGTAGGTATATCATCCAGGACGATCTGCTTAAACAAACTGACTTAACATGGTCGCCCTGATTAGGGTTTCTGTTTTCACTGGATCATCCAGGACGATATGAATATCATCCAGGATGATATGAACAAAATTTAAAATAGAAACTCTAACTCATTAAAACTCTCCCCCTGAGTGTGTGTGTGCAAGGTTACTTAGCTAGGGGATCAATTACATTACATTTGACTCAACAAAGGAAAAAATTATATTTAAACACACGTGGACCCGATCTTGAATTGGCTTGAATTATATTTAATCTTTTGTACCTGAAATGTTAGCCAATCAAAACATAACACAGAAATGTTTGTTATCATTAAAATTATAATCCTTAAATCCAGGTTTGCAATAATCTCCCCCTTTTTGATGATTGCAAATATTTATTTAGTAGTTTCAAATCAAGCAGATTATAGTAATTAAAGCACAGACTAGAGAAGATTTGTCATTGCAAATTTTACTAATCATTGACAAATAGTGACATTCAATACATAAAAGAAACTACTACAACACAAAAATAACAAAAGAAACTACTAGTACCATAAAAATAACTCCCCCTTTTGACATCAAAAAAAGAGAGAAAAAATGACAAAACAACAACACACCAAACTAATAGAGAGGTGGATCCTGATCAGATGGAGGAGGTGGTGGTGGATGAAAGTAGCTATGAATGGTGGTGAACTGCTTACCAAACTAGGCCATGTCCTGGTTGTGCTGCTGTTGTTGGTGAGTCACAAATGAATTAAAGCGAGCAACATCCTCAGCATGCTGCTGCTCCTGGGCAACCATGTAGGAGTTAAAGTGGGCCACTCACTGGTCAAAATGCTACACCAAGTGATCTAAGGGTGATGCTATACAGAGAGGAGCAGGTGCAGCAGGCTCATGAGCAGCCTCCCCCTCTTCTCCCTCAATATTTGCTGCGGGCTCTGGATGAAGTCTAGTACTGTGGAGAGTATGAAATGAGCTGTTGAAGAAGAAGATAGGTGGGATTCTGGCTGGATCGAGATATTAAAAATTATATTTTGTTTTAAAGGCATAGTGAATGAGATGTCCTAAAGCCAGATTGGGGTGTCTCCTATGGCCCGGATCCCTAATGGTAGTTAGTTGTTCAATGTAGCAAAAAATTAAATTAGTTGCATTAAAGTCATGATAGGCCATGATGTAGCAGGTAGTTATGGAGAGCAAAGGAGTGATGTGGATGCGGTCCCCAGCCTTAGGAATGATGGAGGAGCGAAGGACATGTTGGATTGTTCTTGCATCCTTGACTAGGGAGGAACAGGCCTGGTCGTGGTATTGGGCATTGGTGTTTCTAAGGAAGTGGTTGGGGACACTCCAATTAAAGTCAGGATTAGATGCTAAAATATGAAGCTTATTACCAGAAGTGGACAGTTGAAGAATATTATGAAAGTCCTGGAGGGTTAATTCTACAGGTCGTTGATTAACAATGGACTGAAGGGCAGAGTAATCAGTGGTAATATGAAGATTTGCAAAGAAAACTCTAAGAAGTTCAGTACTGAAAGGAAAAGCTAATGTAAGAATGAAGGTGAGGGATGTGTGAGTGAACAAATCAAGTACTGGATAGGTGAGGGTCTATGGGTTCACAGTTTTGGAGATAATGATCCCAGCATCAAGATATCTTGGAAATGTAGCTTGATCAGCTACATCAGGAAAGTAGGGAACAGTAGTTCCCCGGGAGGACTAGCACCCTGATGTTGAATGGTTTGCCACCAGCCATTAGAAGAAGAGGGGATAAAAGATCGAGGGAAGAATAGTGAAAAATGGTGAAGAAAATGGCTATTTAAATAGAAATCATCCAGATCATCCAAGATGAACGCAAGATCGTCTAGGACGATAGGAGCAATTATGACATCCAGGACGATTGGTCAAAAAGGTGGTCAGATCATTTTAGGCGATTAGATATTATCCAGGATGATTAGATACAGACGATCGTCCTGAGGAGACAGGCTGGATGACTTTTAACTAAAGGTATCATCCAGAATGATTAGGTGGATCGTCCAGAACGATATATAATAAATACATCGGACGGGCTAAATTTAAATCGTCCAGCTGCAGACACATGGATCATCCAGGACGATGAGGTGGATCATCCAGGATGATCTCCAATAATAGGTGCATACCGACCGTTGGATCATGGTGGGGATGATTTGAATAGATCCAAGACGATGTATGTATCGTCCAGGAAAAAGTCGGATCATCCAGGACGATGTAGGGATCATCCAAGACAATGAGAAGAAAAAGTAAAAAAACGAAGGATGGAGAGGAAAGATCAGGGATCCCAAAAACATAAAAAAAAATAGAAAAATTCAAAATCAAATCAAATAAAAAATAGAAACGAGAAAAATAATAGTAAAAATAATGATTTTTTTATTTTTTTTATTTTTTTATATTTTTTTGAATCGATCAGCTACAGTGAAACAGAATTTTCCTTGATTGTTAATTCAAAAGTCAATAAGAAGAAAATCAACCAAACTGAAATCCAGAAAAAGTTAGAAAATCAACTTTCGTAACTTCTACCTCGGACACCTTACAGGTTTAAGTTCTTTTCCCATAAAAGTCTAATTCAGAAGAAGAGAAATTAGATTTGAAAAGAGATCCTTTCAAGCCTCGTTCCAGAAAAAATATCTGATAGAATAATATTACAAAGTAAGGAATCAGAAATCATGATTTTTCATCTCAAGCTTTTGAAAATATTAAGTGGCGCATTAATTTTTCTAAGAAATTTAAGGATCTGAAAGGGAAGAAAGCTTGTTTCATTATGGGCTCATTTTGTGCCTCTTTTTCAATTTGTTTAGCGCACTTTGCGCATCTTTTAATTTTTGATACACTTTATGTATCTTTTCAATTTAGCGACATTGTGCATCTTTTCAGCTTTTGAGCTTATTTTACTTTTCTTTTTTTTGGCGCTCTTTGCACATCTTTTACAAGCTTGCTTCCTTTTATAATCGTTAAAAATCTCAGTTGTGAAATTATCTTCCAGACATAAGAGAGGACAAAAATCACACTCTACAATAAAGAGGAGTAATTCACAGAACAAAAACTATATCTCATATGATAAGTGCAATCACCTGATTAAGAAAAACATAATAGTGATCCAAAACTTTGAAAATACTATTTATATGAGGTAGATTATTCTAGGAGGATAAAAAAGATCTCTATTTCAAAAACCAACTTTTTAATTTTGGAGAAGATTTTTATCCAAAAGAAACAATTCACCATTAAATGAGTTAGAAGAAGAGAAACAATCATCATTGTTTCTTCCCTTTAACAGATTCAGAGGAGTCAATCACTGCTTACAAGCTTTTAAACAAAAACAACAAGGCAAAACTCTTAGTCAGAAATCCAGTCTATCAGTAGTAGTGACAGTGATCTGATTTAGAAGAAAAATAGTAAATTTAGAATAAGTAAGAAATCGTACCAAAATAAATACTCAAATCAAGAGAACAACAATCAATAAAAAGAAAAATTAGTAGAGAATAAAAATAAATTGGAAACATATAATTATATTAAATAAAAAACTAACAGAAATAAAATGAAAAATAGGAAATTCAAAAATCAGCAGTCATCAGATTTATGCATTTATGTTAATCACACCCAATCTGGTCCTCAAAATACTGAATGAGTCAAAGGCCAGTGGTTTAGTAAAGATGTCAGCCAGTTGATTTTCAGTTGCTACATGATGTAGCTCAATGTCCCATTTTGTAACATGGTCCCTAATGAAGTGATGCCTTATATCAATATTTTTAGATCTTGAATGTTGATAGGATTCTTAGAGATGCAGATGGAACTAGTATTATCACATAGAACTAAAATTGTGCCAACAGGTAATCCTAAATCCAGAATTTGTTACTTTAACCAAAGGACTTGGGCTAAACAACTTCCTAAGGCAATGTACTCAGCTTCAGCAGTGGAGAGTGTAATTGAGTTCTGTTTTCTACTGGACCAAGAGACTAAAGACTGTCCTATGAATTGGTAAATTTCAGAAGTGCTTTTTCTATCCACCCTACATCCTACAAAATCAGAATCAGAATATCCAATAATCTCAAAAGAAGTGCTGTACCTAGGATACCAAATTCTTAAGTTTGGGGTTCCTAAGAGATATCTAAGAATTCTCTTAATAGCAGTCAAGTGGGGCTTTTTAGGATTAGTTTAAAACCTAGCACAAAGATAAACACCAAACATGATATCAGGTCGGCTAGCAGTCAGGTAAAGTAGTGATCCTATAATTCCTCTATACTTCTTTTGATCAATAGATTTTTCATTTGAATCCTTATCTAACTGAACAGATGAACTCATGGGAGTGTTGATTGGCTTGGTTTGTCCGTTTCATCTTTCTTTAAAATGTATTTAATATATTTTGATTGATTCATAAAGGTTCATCATCCATCTACCTTATGTTAAACCCTAAAAAGTAGGACAATTCACCCATCATACTCATTTCAAACTCCTTACTCATTATTTTAGAAAAATTATCACATAAGTTTTTATCAGAAGATCCAAAAAGTATATCATCAACATAGATCTGGATAATGAGTAAATCATCTCCTACTTCCTTCAGAAAAAGGGTCGTGTCTACACTCCCCTTAACAAACTCTCTTTCTAATAGGAATGTGAGAAGCCTCTCATACCAAACTCTTGGTGCCTGTTTCAATCAATATAAGGCCTTTTTTGATTTATAAACATGATTAGGATATTGGAAACTCTCAAAGCCTGGGGGTTGCTCTACAAAGACATCCTCTTTTATTACCCCATTCAAAAAGGCACTCTTGATATCCATTTAAAAAAGCTTAAATCCATTATAACAAGTAAAGGCTAGTAGCACTCTAATGGCTTCCAATATAGCTACAGGGGCAAATGTCTCCTCAAAATCAATTCCTTCTATTTGGTTGTACCCCTTAGCCATGAATCTTGTCTTATTCCTAACCACTACACCAGAATCATTCATCTTATTCTTAAAGACCCATTTGGTTCCTATAACACTTTGATTCTTAGGACTTTTTACTAACTCCCAAAGATCATTCCTTACAAATTGGTTCAAATTCTCTTTCACAGCTAAGGTCTAAAATTCATCAGAAAGGTCTTGATTGATGTTGGCGGGTTCATTCATTGAGATAAAGGCAAAATGGTTTACTTCCTTCTTAAGTTTATGCCTAGTTCTAACACCTTCAGAAGGGTCTCCTAAGATCAGTTCTTTAGGATGACTCGAAGAATATCTCTAATCTCTAGGTAATGTGTTATAAGGTTCTATCCTTTCCTCCAGATTTGCATTTTCAACTCCTTGGGTAATCTCTCCTACATCTTCTTGTTCCTCAACTCTAGTCTCTTTAGGATCAGATTCATCAAACACCACATGAGTTATCTCCTCCACCACCAAAGTCCTCTTATTAAACACCCTAAAGGACTTCCCCACACTAAAATAGCCTATGAACACTCCTTCAACAGATTTGTGGTCAAATTTTTCTAAGGATGATTTTCCATTATTCAGAATGAAATCCTTACAGCCAAAGATATGGAGGAGGGACAGGTTTGGAGTTCTAACCTTAATGATCTCATAAGGAGTCTTATTCAGATTGGATCTAACATTCACCCTACTCAGCACATAACAGGCAGTATTCACCACTTCAGCCCAAAAGTATTTTGGGTGTGAATACTCAGCAAACATGGCTCTAGCGGCTTCCACTAAGGTCCTATTCTTCCTTTCAGCTACCCCATTCTGTTGAGGGGTCCTAGGAGCTAAAAGGTTGTGGCTAATCCCTTGCTCCTCATAGAATGTTCCAAATCTCACATTTTCAAACTCTCCACCATGATCACTATGAATAGTCAAGATCTCACAACCTAACTTCTTCTGAATCCAAGTGGAGAAAGATTTAAATTCATCAAATGACTCAGATTTATGTGATAGAAATCTAATCCAAGTCAACCTCGAGTAATCATCAATAATCACAAATCCATAGACTTTCCCCCCTAAGCTGGCAATGTTAATGGGTCCAAAGAGATCCATATAAAGGACTTCTAAAGGTCTAGAGGTGCTGATATCTTTAATGGAGTGGAAAGAGGATTTGACTTGCTTCCTTAATTAACAGGCATCACACTGGAGGTCCTTAGTAAACTTAAGCTTGGGGACACCTATAACTAAGTCCTTTTCGGTGACTCTTCTAAGGGTTTTCATACTGGCATGACATAATCTCCTGTGCCACAACCAAGACTCATCAGCAGTAGTTTTTAAGCAAAATGAAGCAACACATTCAATATTATTTAAATCAAGCATGTAGACATTATTGATCCTCTTGTCCTGTAAAATAGTACTATTTTTAAGCTTATGATGTAAGTATTTACTAGGAACTTGATGCTAAACCCTTTGTCACAGAGCTGACTGATGCTAAGCAGGTTGTGCTTCAATCCATCTACAAGAAAAATATTTTCAATCAAAAGGTTCTTGGAGTTTTCGATTATACCTATACCTACCAATTTCCTGATGATATTATCTCCAAGAGTGACCTTACCTCCAGCCTTGGCCTTCAACGAAATGAATTGATTTGCATCTCTAGTCATATATCTTGAACATCCGCTGTCCATGTACCATATGCTCTCACGAGGTCTTGTGTGAGAGCAACCCTACAAAATCATCAAACGTAAGATTTAAAAACCCAAACAAGTTTGGGTTCCTTCTTATGAAAAGAATAATGCAATGTATGTGTGATGTGCTAGAAGCATATAATTTAGGCCTCCACACCTAATGTATACTACAGTGAACAATACAGGTGTGAGAGATATGTCCTAACATGCCACAAGAAAAACATCTAATACTAGGAAAAGGGTTAACTAATCTATGTGGGTGATAGTGCCTCTTCCTAGGTTTGAATAAAACATGCTTTGATAATTTTGAATGAGATTCTTCAAAAGGTGGAGGTGCATAAAATTGTGCAAAAGTAGGATGTGTGTCATTATTCTCATATGCACTAATTTTCACACTTAAAAATTCATTTTCTTTCTTGAGACTTGCAATTTCAAATTTCAAATAATACTCACTACTATATAAATCAGATGTATGAGTTTCAAATTTCTTAAATGTAGTTTCTAATTCAACATGTGATGCTTTTAATGAATCATACTCAATAATCAAATCAGAATACTTTTTATTCAACTCATCAAATTCATCAAGTAATGACATGTGATTCTATCAAGTGTAGAATGATCTTTAATCAAAATTTCATGCACTTTTTGTAAATTCAGAAATTCCAATTTCAGTCTAGCATGTATTTTCTTAAGTTTCGTATATGATGAATGGATTTCTTCAGAAACTTTAAGTAATTCATCATAAGTTAGCTCACATGCCTCTTCTTGGTCAGATTGACCAGGATGATCATCTGCCATCAAATATAAGTTTGTAGTCTCCTCTTTAGCTTCAGTCTCAGAGGAGTCGGATGCTGAATCCGCCCAGAAAGCCTTTTGAATCTGTGAGGTGATTTAGCCCTAAATATAGGAAGTTTGGAATTAAAATTTAGTTAGGATGGTGCCATGAGGGGCTTGCTCTACCACCAATTGATGATCATATGAAAAGGAAATCATTATTATAGACTTATACCAAACTATGTAGGATCAAATTTAGATTTAAACTAGCATGGTGCTACGACGGGCTTGCTCCACCACTAGCATGTGATCTTAAAGAAAGGAAACCTTAATCACAAACTTATGCCCAACCTCAAAGGATTAGATAATCATATGAAAGGAAATCCTTTATCTTGGACTTATACCCAACCATAAAGAATACAACTTAGATTTAAACTAGGATATGCTACAAGGGGCTTGCTCTACCATTAGCAGATGATCATATGAAAAGGAAGCCTTTATCATAGACTTACACCTAATCATAGAGGATCAAATTTAAATTTAAATTAGGATTGTACCAAGAGGGGCTTGCTCCACTACTAGCAGATGATCATGAGGAAAGGAAGCCTTTATCACAGGCTTATACCTAACCTAATAGAATTGGATGATCATATGAAAAGGAAGCTTTTATCATAGACTTATAACCGACTATAGAGGATCAGATTTAGATTTAAACTAAGATGGTTCGACGAGGGTCTTGTTGCACCACTAGTAGATGATCTTGAGGAAGGAAAACTTTATGTGGGGACTCACACCTAACCTTAGAGGACTAGATGATCATATAAAAAGGAAGCTTTTATCACAGACTTATACCTAACCATAGATGATTGAATTTAGATTTAAACTAGGATAGTGCCAAGAGGTGCTTGCTCCACCACTAGTAGATTTTAATGAATCTTATAGGATGCCACATAAATGGGCTTATACCTAATGGTTGATTTAGATGAAGATGGAAGATCAAATGAGTGGTAACTCCCGAATGTGAGGATTTAGATGATCAAACCATCATAACCATAAAAGAAATGATACCATAAAGGACTTTACACAATTCCTTTAAGGAAATGATTATCATAAAAGATTTTTCAACCACATTGATTTTAAATATAGAAAAAAAAATGTAGGAAAAAAAAAGAACATCAAATTTTATAGTGGTTCGGTCCAACCTGACCTACATCCACTCCCTGGAGACTCCTTCTCTGGGTATTGCACTAAATAATAGTGACTCTCTTTTTACCCCCATAGCAAGGCGGAGAAGTCCTTACAAACTCCCTTCCACCAACCCGGTGCGGCAGAGAATTGTTGCCTTTTGCACTCTCCATATGATGGCAGCATACCATCACATCCTTTTTCACCCTCCTAGTGGAGGCAGAGTACCGTCACATCCTTTTTCACTCTTCTGGTAAAGGTATAGTACTTTGATCTAATGTAAAGATCTTCTCCCAATAGCATCCAAAGAAGTTGGGCAAAAACTTGAAGAAGACAAATGGATCCTCACTTTTGACAACCTTGTGTATCTCTCACAACTCCCCTTCACTAGATCTCTCAATCTTCACTCTCAAAATTTCTCCCAAACACACTCTCAATGGTCAGTCTCAAGAGAAATTCGCTGCAAAGGATTGTTGAGTCAGTTTCTAGGACTCTTTATATAGAGAACACATGAAAAATTATCCAAAAATTGAAATTTTCAAGAAAATCATCCTAAATTGGTACTGTATGATCGTGGATCGTCTGATATGAATAGTTTAAAAAAAATAGGGCGTCATTTGGTACGAACTTGGATGAACCTAGTTTTATACATTGTCAGTCATTTGTACGAATGCAGATCGTAATGTACGAATAGTTCAAAAAATAATGTGTTCGTTCGGTGCGATCTAGAATAAACCTAATTTTATACTCTGTTAGTCTCCTGTATGAATTAATATCGTAATGTACAAATATTTCAAAAATTAGAACATCATTTGGTACGATCTGGAATGAACCCAATTTCATACTCTGTGATTCATCTATATAAATGAAGATCATACTATACGAATAGTTAAAAAATGTGTTCGTTTGGTACGATCTGGAATGAACCCAATTTCATACTCTGTGGGTCATCTGTATGAATAAAGATCGTACTGTACGAACAGTTTAAAAAATAAATGTGTTCTTTTGGTATGATCTAGAATGAACCTAATTTCGTAATTTGTCAGTCGTCTGTACTACTTGACATTGTACAGTATAAACAGTTAAAAAACTTAAGCCATGATTTGATTAACTATATTTTTGAGGTAGACTATGTCAAATTGTAAAGTACAATTAGATATCATACAATATGGTTAGTCTTAAAAAAAATAATTTAAATTTTATCTCTCTCCCCCTGTGTGTGTGTGCATAGTTACCCAATTACAATCACATCTGCTCAGACTCAAGAAATAAAAATAGAGATATATAGACTCTATTATATGAAATCATATTCTATCCTATCTTGAAGTCTTCAGCAATCTAGAGTAGTACATGATTTCTCTGAAATATTAGTACAGACAGAAACAAATAGAAATATCAAATATATGCTAGGAGAAATAATAAAATAAGAACAATAATATTTTGTTATAATAAAAAATCACAATCTTGATTCCTGAGTTGCAACAATAATTTATGTGATTATTTAAAAATAATATTCATATTTTTTAAATAAATAAACTACATATTAGAGTTCACCATGGTAGCATCATTTTTTACATTTACATTATTTAGAAATAATGGATATCATCACTTGAAAAGTTTTAAAAAATATTTTAATTTAGGAGATATTCAAAGAAATAAATAATGGAAGTCATCAGATGCTTAGTTAAATTTGATATTAATTAGAGTTTGTTTATTATTCTGCTCATTAAGAAAATGAAACAAGCAATCAACACTTTATTCATTTAATATAGGGGTGTTAATACTTCAGATGACCCGAAAACCGACCCAGACCAGTCCAAAAAAATTTCGGATTCAGCTCAACCTGTTTGCCTAATGGGTCAGGTTCGGGTTTTATTTTCCAACCCGTTTAAAAACCGAGTCAGATTTGAGTTAGCCTAGAAACCCGAAATAGATTAGAAACCTAAAATCAACCTGAGTTTAACCCGAAAAAGACGTCACCCTCAGTTTTCCGTCAGCTTTGCCATCCACACCCACCGCCCTTTCCCTATATCCAAGTCAAGAGCTCCCACCTAACATCCTTTGGCAACTACGGTCCACAGCCTAAACCAATAACACTGTCCTTGTCATTCGTGAAAATCTTCTCCTTTCAAGCATTCACAACCCGTCGACCTCGTCCCCCTAAACAAAGATTACTATTTGCTATAGCATCAACCATTTTCTTTTTCCGACTATGGTTCCTCACTATTGATGCCTGACGACAAGCTTGGACTTCCAAACAGGGCAAGTGATGTGACTTGTTAACCAGACGTCGATGCAATCGCGGTGATAGATGACACACATGGTTGCATCTTGGAAGAAGCCGGAGATTATCGTCATCCTCGTACTCGTAGAGCCACCACTCTGAGAGCCTTATCCCACTGGCGCGTGCGCGACCTTCCACACTCGCCCGTTGCCCGCATCACTCGCCAGTCGCCTAATCCAGGTTAGTTAGTTGGGTTAAAGTCAACCCTTTTAGACTCAGGTCAATTCGAGTTGGACCCAAACCCTACCCGTGACTCGTTCTGACACCCCTAATTTAATATGTGACAACATTAAGTTAAGTTGAGAAGAAAAATGATTCTCAATAATTTGACTTGAAGACTGCGCGCCGATATCACTTGTTGGTAATAATTAAAGATGAAAATGTTAATCATTTAGCTAAGGTCCCACTTAATGAGTTGTCTTAAAATACCCAATAATAGTGCTTATTTTGAATCATGATTTTAAGTTGTATAAGTTAGGACATATATGTTGTATAATTAATATTTATATATAACTAATATTTATGTATAACCTTTATGAGGTATATATGTTGCCGACAACCCTTTCTTCTGTGAGGTTAGGAAATTTTTTTTTCGTATTCATAGGTTCCCACACAAAGGGCCTCTTTTCTCAGGGTCAGATTCACCAATGTAAGGCAATAACTCATTTATTTAGCTTGTGAACATACTATTTTTCTTCATTACCTTCTGATTTGAGAAAATTGATGCCAAGAGTTGGCTTAGTTCAAGTTTTATTTTAAAATGCTTGGCTAAGTGTTATAAAAAATCTCATTTAATTTGACAGCCGACCCATAGATTGATTTGGCAACTTATTTGTAAATAGTTGTTTCATGTTAGATAATTTATGCTTCATTTGGGATAACTTTATTACCATTTTTAAAGCAATTTTCGAATACAAATTTTTTTATGTATAAAAATATTTTTTTAGAAAACAATAAAAAGTTATAACAAACAAAATCTTTGTCTTGAGAAACACTAGAGCTTAAGATGATGTTGACTAGGCTGTGAGCACAACATTTTGCTGGATTAGAGTTGACTTATTTGCAATTAACAATTTGCACATGAGATAATTGTATCTCTATCTAATCTATGTGGCTGGCAACGCCAAAGAAAGAAAACAAATCTCTGCGTTGTTACAAACTAAGCCCAAAATTGGGAAAGGAGGGAGCATTTCAATTGGGCCTTGAAAATCCAATTTAAAACGTTGGCCCAACAATTGGGATTTGTTATAGAGGCTTACTGTTCCTTAGAAAATGACTCC